>VWYH01002506.1:46977-121292 GCA_013399365.1 Pampusana beccarii | reverse complement strand
AATGAGGTCACCCCTCAGTCTCCTCTTCTCCAAGCTAAAGAGCCCCAGCTCCCTCAGCCTTTCCTCATAAGGAGATGCTCCACTCCCTTAATCATCTCCGTTGCCCTGAGCTGCACTCTCTCCAGCAGTTCCCTGTCCTTCTGGAACTGAGGGGCCCAGAACTGGACACAATATTCCAGATGTGGTCTCACCAGGGCAGAGCAGAGGGTGAGGAGAATCTCTCTCGACCTCCTAACCACATCCCTTACAGACACCTAACGTGGTACTTCAGCCTTCTCAACTTGAAAGCAGTGACAGATTTAACAAACCACATGTATGACCTCGATGGGTGACTGTAAGTAAAATGTAATCTTTCAATCCTGAAAGCAGTGGGATGGGCACACTGGCATGTTGCCTCACCCTTGGTAAAGGCTTTGAAGCAAATATCTGATTCCTGAGAAGCTGCTGACAGATAAAATTTATGTAAACATTGAAAATTGCCATACTGAGTCAGTTAGCAAAGGCCTGGTCAGCATCCTGACTTCAAAAGTGTCTAGAAAGCGGAGCTCAGACAACAGTATAAACCTGATCTTCCGATGCACCCTCTTCTTGTAGCTCCTCTTCATCTTCTTTATGACATTTAATGTTTTTTACAAACTCTTACATATTGTCTGCCATCTTTCCTCCAGCCTGAAGACTTGCCATGTATACAAACATTCTTCATACCACATCTGGTTCCATATCTGCAGTCATTCTTGCTCCCCTTTTCTGAAACTTTCCTAGTTCTGCTACACATTTTTGAATTTTTTAAGATCTGGATACACAGCAAATTAAAGACCGAGTTAATTAATACAAAAACTTGCCTGGCCTTTAGAAATCGATTCCAATAGAAAATAATACACTATTTATTGATGGAAAAGGGTTAAGCTGAGAAGCAAACAAAAAAAATACATATTATAGCTGAGTGAGGGCGAAGCTTCACTTTAGAACCAGAGACTTGAATGGATTTTAAATACCACAACTAACAACTTAGTTGGTGCATTTTAAATATTTCATATAGAGGGATATAGCAGCATAAACTGCAAGAAAAAAAAAAAGGAAAGAAAATCAACAACTTTACAATAGAGCCACTGTAATGTTGCTGTGGGAACATTAGGATATATGCAAATCCCAGGCCCAGTGTTGCAGAAGGATAAGGGTTATTTTGCACATGTGTGTGGGGGGTAGTTGCACATGTAGTCAGATCCCTGACTCTGATGAAGGGAGAACAAACTAACATCCTAAATGCTGGGGCAAGTTTTATAATGAGAACTTAAAATAGCTTTTTCTTACATTCTCCTTTGACTATTTACTGTTGGCCTCCTTCAGTAATTTTAGGCTGTTAACAATTCTGGTGCTGTTCAGCTTCTTGTGTTTCCATTCTGTAGGTTTTCAGAAAAAAAAAAAAAAAGCCTTGGGTATGCTGAGTTACACTTTGCAGCAGAAGGCCAAGCCTCAGTACCTGTTTGAGTGGCAACTCTGGAAATCTGCATCCACCGCTTCAGTTCAGATGTTCCTCATTCCTTACCCTGGACTGTGACATGGTGAACCTGTGCAGTGTTAGCACCGTGTCTGTGTTTCAGCAGCACACCAACGAAAACAGAGGAAAGTCTCAGAATGCACCCTCTACAGCGTGTGACACTTTCATAAAGGAAACCCAGAATATTTCTGGTCTGGGAAAAGGGCAGTAAGATTATAAAACAGTGGTCAAAAGAAAAATATAGACATCTTTCCTAAGACTAGGAGAAAGCATGCTGTGCTAAACAATTTAATAATTAAATTGAAGAAGAAAATACCATTGTAATTAACATAAAAAGAACTAGCATGGCCTAGATAATCTCATCATGAAGAGATCGAATAAAGTAGCATGCATTTTATGGAGCAATTTAATCTGGCAAGCAATTAATCGTAAGAGCACTAAGTCAAACGAATAGATTTCCCTTTAAGGAGATCACATTCATCATCTGTAATGTATTCTAAACTGCAATTTGTTAGCCAGCCCCTGAATTTTACAGAAGACATTTACTGTCTTCCTTTAGAGGAAAAGCGATCCCTGACTGACTGGAGGGAGTGGCATCAGTCTTCTTGAACCAGGTAGCCTATTAATGCTAATAGGTTCTGAATCACTGATGTAGAAGCAAATAACTTACAAAAAGCAGCTACAACTTTTTACAAGCCTTATACTTCAGAAAGCAGTACGATGGTATTTACCAGACTATTGGAATCACGTTCTAATCTGCTGACCAACCTGATCTGACCCACCTTTGTAACACTGTAATACCCTGGAGCTGATAACATTACTGATGGAGGTAGGGAGAATTTAAAACGAAAAAAAAAGGCAATAAAAGCCACCCAACCCTTGCTCACTGAGAACCTCGACAGGCATCTTTTAGCTGCATCCTCCTGGTGCAACTCTGGAACTCCGAACTCTGGCTCTCTCCATCCTCCCATTCTCAGCCACAAGACAATCCCTCCCTGACTAGTTTTGAATGGAACTAGATCCATTTAGATTGTTGGTTTTTTTTTCTAGCTAATCAATAAACTGCCCCAGACACTCAGTGCTTTTAATGTTAGAAATCCGTTCACTTCCAACTTTTTATTTATTCATGATACTGCCTGCCCATTTGTTCACATTATAAGTTTCCCTTTAGCTTCAGAAGCTGTTCCACCTCGCTTGTGCTCCCCACATCAGTCACCACTGGTTTTCACTCTGCTGGATGGTGCAAAGCACACACCAAGTGTCCTCTGGAAGGAAATGATGATTCCTGTTGTTCAGGGCTGCACCTATCCCTATCCAAGTTTATCTTTTCTAGAAGCAGCATCTGAATGCCTCTGCTCTTCCTAGGAAAGGCTTTCTGCTGAGTATTTTCCTATCTTACCGTGTAGAGGAATTATTGTTCTTCTGCTTGAGTGTGCAGTTTGGATCACAAAGATTAGCAGGCTGAAAGGAATCAAAGCTTACATCCTCTCGGTGTCCTTGGTCCCAAACCAATTCCCCTCCAAACACAGCAAATGCTTTAAAAAAATAAAAAAGTGTTATCGGACAGAAAAAAGGGCCCCAAGAACCATTCCGTGCATCTAAGTCTTAACAGCAACCACGGAACTTTACCACTTATCTAGAAACCACACAAAATTCCCACAACTTAAGTGAGGCTATGGGCTACGTGTGAAAAAAAGCTTGCTACAGAAATACATCTTCTGCCAGTGCCTTCCTGTCCCACTGTCACTCGGAATCAATTCAAAAGACAGATTTCTTTGGAGTAATGACGGGATGAGACCTATGCCTGGCTGCTTTCAGTTCTCTTCCATCCTGATAATTTCCCTTATGCTCCACTCAGATTGAAGGCATGAATGTAAAGTAGCACCATGCCAAATCAAAATTAAATAAGTAGTCCTGAGAATAAAGTGCAATGGAAAAAAAAATCCATTAGCTGTGCTCCAGACCAAGTTCAGTTGGTATCATCTTATTCCAAAAACAGTTAAAACAAAACCCACATTAAACTGACAGTAAGTAAATACTGCTTTACTGCACTGTCAAACAAAAGCACGGGGAAAAAAGTATAAAAGCAAAACTAATCAGAATACAGATTTTGGTACTTCAGAGGAAAAACAAACAAACAAACAAAAACCACACATGGCAAAAAGATGGCTACACTTGAGAAAAACTTCTGATGACTAAGCCTTTGGATTCCTCTGATCTGAACCCAAGTGCACAGCATTGTTTCATGGTGCCTTCCTGCTCTATAACATCATACTTACAGTTAGACCAATACCACATTAAAATGACAGCAAGTGCTGGCACAATTCATTTAACAATTAATCTACCCTAGCTATCATTTTCACTTGTCATTAACTGCCTCTTAAATGCCCTCAATTTCATATAACCATAGACTCTTCCTTTAAACACACACACGGGGGAATATGCCATTATAGGCATTATTCAAAGAAGCGCTTTCTGTCCCCATCATCAACCACAGCATTAATCATACTGAGAATAGTTTCTTCTCACAAATGACTGAGTTGCATAGTTGGATCTCATCAGCAGGATCCAATTTACTGGTAAGTTCACAGACAGCAGACAATACCAAGCATCTGCAGCAACACAAACGGTGAGTCCTCCAAGTCTTACCCTTTACTGATCTTTCAAGGAAAGAAAATAGATGCCAAGCACCACAAGCTCCCACCGATTGAACAAAACAAGTTTTCTTGTTTCTTTTACCATTTGACCGTGCAGTGAAGAGACTGCTCTGTAAAATCAAATGGGTTAAGTTGGAAAGGACCTTTGGAGGCGATGTGGTTCAACTTTCTACCCAGCACAGGGCCAGTTTCCTCACAGCTTGTCCAGGCAAGATCTGAGTAACTCCAAGGATGGAGATTGCACAGCCTCCCTGAGCAACCTGTTCCGGTCTCAGATCACTCATATTGAGAATAACTTGGGAAGAACTCCCCTTACTGCAATCTGACTTATTTTATTTCCCAGCCAAACGTAAGATCTTGGAGCAGTCTTGTTTTGTGGCTTCTTCATTTCTGACAGAAGTTTATGCCGAGAGTAGATGTCACCAAACAAGGAAGAAAAACAGGTGCTACCAAGTGAGGATTGCAGAGTCTGCTCCTGCAGCTTCCTGAGTTTAGAAGGGAATGTCTGCCTCAGACCAGCTCATCTCAGATGTCCATAAAAAGTTAATGGCAAGCTCAGATTCCAAAGCGAGCAGTTGCAAAATTATGAGGACATTAATTCTAAAAAAAAGTGTAAGTAAAAGCAACTGGCCTTTGTTCATGTGCATTGCCCTGCTTAACAGGCTCCCTCTTAAGCCTTTTCACATACTCCATGAAGGACATTGTATAACGTATATCATATTCATGCCCTTCTGTCAGCAGCAAGAGCTTTACATTGATTAACACAACGCACAACCTTCTGGAAGAAGGATGCAGTTTAAAATTCCTCATCCAAAGTGTGGGCAACATCACGAATTTGTTTAGAAAAAAAGGCATTTATCCTGCCCTCAAAGCTCTTACCAGCTACATTTTCTATAGCGGACAGAAGCATTTCTTCACAGTACCCAGAGCCATCACTGAAATCCAGCATTCTAAAGTTTGAAATCATCTTTCCCTTGGCCACAAAGATTGCATTACTTCCCATCCCACACAGACTCAAAAACTTTCTACAATCCAACTAATGAGAAGAAAAATGTCACTGTAATTAACAGAGAAAGTGATGACCTAATTAATCACTAAAGCGGCAACACAAAAAGCTTTTGGGCTTTCAAAGTCTTCTAGCAAACTCAGGCAAAGGGATTGCCAGGGAGCTTTCAAAGTAATTCCACTTTTGGACATCCTCAAAATGAGACACACTGGAAACCATGTTTTCGTATCCTGTCAAACAGGGCTCCACTGCAGAGAGATGTCTTCAATGTGCCAGCAACCTCTTGCTCAAGACTCCCTTCCAAGTAGCACCCAGGTTCTCACTTTTGGGGCTCATGGCAATATTTTCTCAAGCTCAGCACCCAAACTGAAACTTTAGCAATGGTTATGTTGATACTTTTCTTAATGGCAAGAACAGTTTGCAAAAGCCACACTGCACTTCACCAGCACAAGAGAACATGTGCTGGGAGCCCTGCAAAGAGTCAGATCAGTGAACTGATAACAGTGGACACAAACTTAAAAAACATGTCAGAGCATATTAGCCTAAAACTTGTGTAACAGGTCAGTTCTGCAAAGAGAGACAGTCCTGTTGTCCCTAACGCCATGCTTCTGGTACACACACTTTCTACAGGGCTGACACGACCACTCACAAATGTGAGTGGTCGTGTCCCCAGGCTCGAGGACTAACCCAGGCTAAAACGCAGTGGTTGGTTTTGGTTTTTTTGTTTTGTTTCATGGTGGGTTTTTGTGTGTGTTTGGTTTGGTTGTTTTTTCCCCCTGCACAATGCAGGCTGCTCCCCAGAGAAGGGACACCAGAAATTAATGGCTGGTGAATCCTTCTGCTGAGCAACGTTCAGTTCGCAGCTGCTTCAGGCGACGCAGAGCACGTGCTGAGGAAGCACACTGGGGCAGTTGTCCCACGGTAACATCCTTCAGCTAAACCCTTCCCAGCATGAGATACCAGAGCCCGATACCTGTCACAGATGAATTCTTCATGAGGTCACTGTTACCTTACTCTGGTTGGCTTCGAGAGAAGCCAAGCACATGTGCATTTCTGAGCGTGAACCTTCAGTCAGCATCCCTTGAGACAGGCAACAGGCATCTGACCTCAAAGCTAAGGCAAAAATTGCTACTTCAGCAGCATTACACCATCATTTTCTGAATTATTCTTCTAGCTATCAGAGTTAGAAAAAAATTTAAATACTAAAAAAAAAGGGAAATAACAAAAGGTTGCACTCCAGGATTCCCAAACAGCCAATTTAATTCCGATCACCTGAAGCACCGACGTATCTCGTGGTTTCTATCTGGACACACAGATATTAGACCTCAAAATATTTTCGCAGTTCGGAAGAGAGAGGAAGAAAAAACCCAAACAACTCACAACAACTCACTCAAGCTCCCTTTTTATTTTTTTCTCCAGGCAGCATTTTACTTTCACCTTAGCCTTGGCTGTACCAACTGGTATCTACTGATGGTCGTGATGCTAGTTCCTGTGCTGGTAGGGTGAGAGCACCTTCTCCGCCTTCGGTGGGAAGAGCTCCTAAAAACCAAGCATCTTAACTCTGGAAGCTAGGATGCATATTTGTTTTCATGAACAAAGCCTTACAAACAAGATGCCCTCCTCTCAGTTCCCTGGGAACCGCGCTCCAGATTCTGATGCAATCTTCACACAGACTGCAGTTCTGCAGTCATGCTAACAACGTATTGCCCTTGCTTTCAGTTCAAGCTACGGTAGGTACTTCATTACCTTAATGAGCACATGTACTTAATGAGTAGGTGCTTTGTCAATTTAGTCCTAAAGGAAGAATTAAGAGAATAGGGCATTTACATTTCTAGAGCAAACCCAAATTTTAGGCTCCCCACTAGTATAAGATTACTGGACTTTGAAAAGCTTCCTTTTTTTTTTTTTTCTAAGTACACATCCCACAGCCCAGACTTTCAGAGGGAATAATAATTCAGCCTGCTGCTGTGAGCAACAGATTTATTTTAAACAGAAAGAGCAAACCAGCATTATACCACATCATTTTTTCAAGGAATAGAGGTGCTATTTAAGCTCACAATGATTTTTACATTGTTTGGGTTATGAAGAAAGCCACTTAATGTTCTCTTTCCATTAAAGCAAATCTTGAAAGCTAGATTTGAGACCAGTGGAGATCAGAGTCCCTTATATTTACCCAAAGAATAAGAACAGCATGGACAAAGCTTCGACAAGCTATCAACAGCTGTTTCAAACTGTGCTTCAATCATGTTCCAGTAGGGCCAGTTCTTGGGGCCAAGAGAATCTGTTTGCAGAGGTTGTTCATGCCCTACTTCCCAGCTGCATTACAGTTACCAAGAAGGATGTCGACTGTAAGGCTGAAATCCATCAATTAGGACCTGAACTCAGGCCAGTCACAGCACCAGAGAAATAATCGAGATTGTTCTCGTAAACAGGATGAAACAATAGAACCATTCAAAGCGAGAAAACAGAAGACCTTTTTGGATTTTCTGCTGCAACAAAAACCCTGAGATGTTTACAAGACTGCATCCTAGCTGCGCAGCACATGCTTTAATGTATTACTGAGCTCATACATAACTTGCCTATGCCTGGCAAGGGGATTCAAGACCAGAATATCTGCAATTGAGTCAGAAAAATAACTTCTGACCAATAAATATTATATCCATTTCTGAAATAAAATAAAACCACTCCCAATGCTAACATATATTCTCCATTATTTTTATGTTTCTACAGAGAAAAGTATTTGGCAAGCAAAACAAGAAATAATTTCTTGCCTGGTGCCACACTTCTGCAGAGCAGGCAGGGCAAAGCCACTCACATAAATCAAACTGGAGACCACAATCACACTGAGAAGTCTCTTTCACTTTTCTCCCCTACTGACTGTTCTCCCAAACCTCCAGGCCCGAATTCACTAGCACAAAAGCTGACACTGTGTACCCAACATTATATTTCCAAATTGAATACACGGCGCTCATGAAAAAAATTGCTAGCAGCTTAACTAATTTCCATCTTGTAAGCCCACAAACTGCACCTGTGAATCCAGTAAATGAAATCCGCAGGCAGGAATTCTCCTGTTCACAGGGCAGTTGCATTTGATAGAGAGTAGATGAAATCCGTGTTGCAACACCTCAGTAACACGGGTAACATTAGTCAGAAAACTTTGCTAAGTAGCCTATGGATCCTGGCTAACTTTCCAAAACATTCAGATTTCAAGGAAAAAGAATGTTTCCAACAAAACAGCTGGGAAGATAAAGGTTCACAAGTGGGTAAACTCTGCAGTGAGACGTTCACCCTATGAGAACCACGTGAACTAAGGTACTTGCTGAACTTAGGAAGAGACGGCTTCTCCTCTGCCCAGCACACGCTCCTCCCTTGAAGAGATGCCTCATCTCTACAGCAATCCTTACAGAGCAGCTGAAATACAAAAACAGATCCTTTCACAAGTTCCCTCTTAAAAGGCCAACCTGTTGACTTCACAACATGAGGAAAAGAGATGACAGTGGGCGATACAACTGCAGACAGTGGAAAGGAGCTAGGAAAGTCAGTTAAGCAAGGCTGCCATCCTGGCAACACATCCCTTCAAGTTCATCCCCACCCCAATCCAAAAAATATTGCATACTATGAGGATGCAGTTTTAGAGGGAAAGTGATCCCTGCAGCACGGCTTTCAAGTGTGTTGAAGAAAGCCATGGCTGTGGCACCTCAGGTAGAGGCATTTCTCTGCCATACAAACAGCTTTGCTCAAAATCAGCACCAGTTCTAGAAACCTTAAGTCACCACAAAAAGAAAAAAATTCCTGAAAATCTACTAAACAAACAAACAAAAAAGCCAAACAAACAAACAAAACCCTTGAACAAAAGCTTGAAATTTTTCTTCCACCATTTCAAGTAACAATTTGATCCTTAATCTTCACAAAATTGTTAGGATTTTAAAGTACCAATAAAACACACTTACGAGGTTCTCTTTGGGTTTTGTAGCTTTCTTGTTGACTGTCTTGTACTAGCTCGGCCAGACTGATTGGCAGTGACAGCATGTCAGAGGTCATTACCATTAAACACACCCCAGTGAACAACTCCACGGAGTCATTATTCCACCAGCGGGAGCCCTCACAAGTGGGTTTAAGAATTAAGAGAGGGAACAAGCTGAGGACGGTGGCTGGCTGCCCTGTGTGCCGAGCACCCTGCGCTGCTCAGCGCCGGCCCGAGCCGAGCAGCTCTGCAGGGGCCGACAGTGCCGCGGGTTCCGCACGCGGGCAGCACAGAGCTCACACGTGAGCATCCTCAGCCAACGCCTGTGGTTCATCTCGGAGAAGTGGGAAACAAACAAGGGTCTGCTACTTTTCAGCTTGGAAGTTATGGCTTTAGATTAGCCCATTGACAAAGGTTCGTGTGTTTTATATAAAAATATATATACATACTTGTAATTATTTGCATGTGTGTCAATATGCATGTATATGTATTTATATATACACAGTCATCCATATATACATCTATGGATACACACATTCATATATGCACATATACATCTAATATACACACAGATATCCATATTTTTTATATAGATATGTACATAGATTTTCTTGGCCATTTATTTTCATAAACAGGCTTTAAGCTTGCCCTCCCTTTATCATTCTCTTACTCATATTGGCAAGAAATGTGTGTGTCCATTATGTCTGTACGGAGAGGGAGAGGGAAGGGTGTGTATATATATAAATATATTTTTTTCATACAGTCTCAGCTGACTGTGATCCATAGGCCTCCACTCTATACAGCAGCACTTATCTTTCAGCAGGTCCCCTTTCATGTATCCTGCATAAATGCCAGAGCCTTCCATTACAACATGACTAGGTCAGCAGCATCTAGCTCTCCTCTCCCCATGAACAGATGCTGAATTCCTTGCTGTAGAGCAGAACAATGCTGAAGGTATTACGTGGTATTATGCAGCCACTCGCTTTCTAACAAGTATCTGAACGGAGCCTCCTCCTCTGTCAAGGTTTTCAGTAAGTGCAGTTCTATGGAGTGCTGGTAATTCAACACGAGCTGTAGCTTCAGAGCAGAGATGCCAGGTATCCTACAAGCAGCACAGACCAATTTGGCCTTCTTTCACCTAAGTAAAATTCTAAATGTTCCTTCACAGTGCTCCTGCCCAGACTGCCAGCAGGCACAGCCATTTTATACACATCCATGCGATGCTTTAAGTGTTCCTCCCAAATCCCCAGTTCTCACTGAAGACCCCAAAAGCAGCCTTGGGAGAAGCAGCACCTCCTGTACAAAGAAAGAACATCACACAGGGTGGCTCATGTGGAACAAAAGTAGCTGCAAGATGGAAGAGTGAATGAAAGCACCCAAGCGAGGACTGCAGCGTATGCTAAAATGGCACATAAAATACCTTTAAAAAAAAAAAAAAAATCCTATCATCCAGTTCCATACTACAAACTTACTCTCTGCTTATTAAAAGTGTTTCAGTGAGAAAAATAAAAATAATTTTAAAATGATGATGGAACCGAATTTCAGACAATAGGGAAATTCAGTCTATTAATCATCGAGTTAATCTATTTATTCACCTTGAAAAAAACCTGATCAGGAGAAAGTCTATTAACAGAATAGAGGAATTCAGCTGCCACCTTCCTCACTGAGTAAGCAATCAGAAGATGCCCCTTTGAACCCTGCGTTAATAAAATTCTCATTAAATGCAAACCTGCACAATGTTATCTTAAAGAGGCTCATTAGCTTAAAAAAAATTACTTGTCTCAAAATGTGCTTATTTCCTCATAGGTGAGAAGGTGAGTTTTCAAACCACTAACTGCTGCAGCTTTTTATTTTAACTCCACCAGCGCTGCACCTATACCTTTCAGCCCATCATGTCTCAATTATATGTAAATCACAGAGACAAATCCAGAGATAGAAGTTATAATCACTCTTATGGGATAGGACAGCAATAGGAATCACTCAGTCCAGTGTGTTATATAAGATTTCAGCCAGATAAGGCTACCATTACTATTCTGTATTCTTCAAACTTTCATTTTTTTAGGTTGGACAGAAATTATGAATTTCTGTAAAAAGGAGAGGTATGGAGAGAATGTATGAACAGCCACCCTGTCTCTCAATACTCAAAAAGAACATTTATGACTGCTCTTTTCACTGGAGTAAGGAATTAAAAAAAAAAAAAAAAATCAGATCATCAGCAACAAAACCCAACCAGACTGTGTAATGGAGAACAGGGTCCCACTAAAACGTACAGTTAATACCGTAATAGGACACAAAAGTGGGATCTCTCTCTGCAGCTGAGTTTAAACAAGAACATGTCAAAGATTCTCTAGGTATTGCTCATCCTGACTCTGTATTAAAGCAATTAATCAGATGACCTTCACCAGTCCAGCACTCTGGGGTACAAGCAGGGCTGTTTTATGTGTCTCCCCAGCAGTTAATCTTGTAACACAAATGCATTGCACCCTTGAAAAGCTGTAAACAACTCATCCCCTCCTTTCCTGGCAGAAACACACGTTAAGATTGTACGCTTGGATGTAAGATGCTTGTTAAAAGCCCACCACATGCACGCACACACAGATGTTTTTACATTTGTAATCCTTCCAACCAAAAGCCTTGGGATAAAGAAATGGCAAAACTTTATTTATTTGTTTTTAAATAGCTGTTGTAATGAGATGAAGATATAAACCAGAGAGTGACTTTGCACTGCACTGTTGCAGCGAAAAGTAGGTAATCGCTCATAAAAAAGCTTTCCAGAATGATGGAACAAGCTGAGTGAAAAAATTCAATGTAAGGTGGATTTCTCTAAACTCATTCCCTTCATGGAAAGGCATCCAAACAAGAAACCGTACACTAAGATCACTCTAAGAGAAACAAAAGGGGTGCAACCAAAGACACAATCCAGACACTAGGGATCTAAGCCAGGTTCAAACCAGTATGTCCTTATCAATGCGTAAGATAATTACATCTTATGAAAATACTGTCTTTCATTAACATACTGTGTTTCTCTAATAAAGCCATCAACGTGGCAGCCCTAAAGGGTTTACTATCCTCAAGCATCCCCTCTCCCTGCTTCTCTTTGGTGACCTGGGCTTGCAACATCTCCACGACTCAGCAGCACAGAGCCACGAGTGGGTGTGCACGGGGCTCCAGTTTGCTCTGCTGATCCAACACCAGATGAAAACACGTGGCCCTGGTATTAATGGTCTTCCTACAGACCTTGCTGCAGAAGTGCGATAGCCAACAGACCAGGACAGAATGGTCTTTTCCAACACACTGCAGAAGATTCGGACCTTGGAAGGCTCAAGGCATTCCTCAAAGAATGATCCTCTCATTCCTCTGCTGCATGATCTGCAACTTTCAAACACGTCAATTCAGTCTTTAGGCCAAAAAGGGGCATTACATTATCACAGGCCCTTCACTTCATCCATTTGCTCTGTACAGAGACAAGTCTCTTGCAACTTTCTACAGTATGTTCTCTCAAAAAAAGGCGTATAGCCCTAGACACCACGTTGACAGTGTGATGTTTCAGTCACCCTCACAAAAACAAAATACCTTTGGATTTCTCCAGGTTCCAACAACTGTCTGCTCTGAAATCTATACAACTAAAGAACTTTTCACATGTAATATTTTTACCACAAGAATAAAACAAACAAGCAGTTGAAATACCCACCCCCTCACTCTTTTAAGAGGAAATGGGATAAATCAGACTGAGTTCTCTGAAATCTAATCTCTCTCCAGGTCTTGAATCAGCTCTAATTTAGACCTTGTCTCATTTCACTGAGTGAAAAGCCATTCATGAAAACTTCTAAAGCTAGTGAAAGACACATGAAATTTCAACAGACATGAGCAGTTCGGTGAAGCGGGGGAAAGTTCCCAGAAGTCTAGAAGAGAAACCTGTCACAGGTTTCACCGGTTCCAGACAGCACCATGCACCAAACATGTCTAATACAGGCTGTCCAGGGAGGGCGATCACAGAGCCAGTTTTTTGTTTGCCTCTTGTCCCAGTAGCACGCGTCTCTTTACAAAAGCAGCTGTTAAGTCAAGAGGAAATGAGCCACTGCAAAATCTTGGTTGCACAGACCAGGACCGAGCACAAACCCTCTGCAACTACTTGCGTTTTTTTAATCTCTTCCCAGTTTAGACTTCTCACCCTGGGTATACAGAGAATTCCCAGGGCAGACACTTTGTGTCACGTTAAACGACATTAATTTGCCAACAGTTATCTGTTCTGCTGCTTCACCCCGAGTGCATTATCTGTCCACAAGTGTTCATTTATGTCTGTTTACAAAAAATAAAAATAAGGATAGTAGCAAAATAAATCTTCTGGAACCATATGGGATGCTTTTAAGCTTACAGACTTACTAAGGGAACCTTTAAGGTGGTTTATAGACACATAAGATGTATATTGACTTGAAAGATGCCCTCAGAGTGTTTGTCCTACACAATCTCTTTTGTAGTCAGGAAAATGACAAGTATGAGCAATGCAGCAGTACCGAGCTACTCAGTGCTGCATTGACACCAAGTGTCCGTGGTGACCAAGGAAGTGATGGACAGGTCTTTTTTCAATACAAACACTCGTATCTTTTATGGTTTGTTTACAAGCCAGAGATAAACAGTAAATTCTCTCTCTCAACATCCTTCTGTTTCCCAATCAATCAGACCCATAAGCCTCTTCCCCAATACCCAGCTTCATCAGTACTAGACGCTTCAAAAGCCAGGAAATTATTTCTGTCATGAAGGAATACAGCACAAAAGCACCCCCAGATATTCCTTAGCCTTACAAGTAGACCATAACATCTTCCCTTGAACAAGAGGAAGATGTTTAAGAGAATACTGAAATGTTCTTAAATAATAATTTTTAAACACACACAAAAATCTTGCAATGTTAAGAGGACTCAAATCTGCTTATCACAGCTGGCTTATAGTCCCTTCTATAGTTTCACAGAATTGCAACAGAATCACACAACAGAAATCCATTAGGTCCTCAATTGCTCTGCCAGCACAGCGTTGTTCCCTACTGTCTAACTTCTCCCAAGAATGCTGTGAGGATTAATTCATTACAGCTTGTGCCATGCTTCGAAACACTCGGTCTACAGAAGAGCCGAGAGAATTATTAGGAAGAGGACAATCAAACCCTGGTGATCCTCTCTTTATCCCTGTGGGCCCTGTTTAGAGCAGCAATCTAGCCCAACAAAGAGAACAAATTCAAAAACAAATTCAATACAACAAATGTCAAAGTGTCACGACAAGAATGCAGTCACACAAGACACAAGATTCTCAAAAAATCGTTAACAATTTCTACTCCTTACCTAATATTGACTAATGCATGGGTCACCTTGCTTGCAGGCTCTTTCCATTGACCAGCATTGGTAGAAAGCCTTAGAACTGAAAGGAAAAGACAGTTAACAGTGCTGGCACAGAACTGGCAATTTTCTAATCCAAAATGTCAAAAAAAAAATCTGCTTTGGTGAGATGGCAGTCCAGGAACCACATCAAAACAAAGGTCATCTTCAAGACAATTTGTGATCCAGGGCAGAAGTTCCCTTCAAAGCCCATCTAAGAAACGTGAGAACCTGGAAGAGGTGACCAGAACTAGACAATGACTGGGAGACAGGACACAGAGGGGACAGAAGAGCCTGGGTCCTCCTAACTGCTTTCATCACCACATATTAAAGTTCATTTCCCTCAGAAACAGGACAGCTCTATCATACCTTTTATTCCGCTGCTCTCCTCCAGCACCTATTTATGTGAGGTTGTCTGAGCTGTGACATCCTGTGACTTAAACCCAACCCAGCAGTTACGGATTCTTTACCTCCCTGTTTATCTGAAGTTGCAGAGAGGGATTATACACCAGCCTGGGGAAAAACACTCCCTGTAGGAATGAGGGCACAGATGGTCTCTGACAGACTTGAGAGCAGATCTGAAAACATTCAGCAACAGGAAGAACTTCTAGGAAACCAAATTTTTTTCTGCTAGAGCACCCAAAATATTTATTTAGGTCAGAATCTGTAGTGTTTCTCTAGTGGCAGTTACCCGCACGTCTCTTGGTAAGCACCAAAACAATAACAGACCCTGTAGCACATTTTTTGATTAATTTTCATATTGCCTGAATAAAGGGGAATTTTCTATGAATTTGTACATACAGGGTTTTCTGGAGGTTGCATTCCACAAGAAAAATTCACCTCTGGCTTGGGAGCAAAGGAACAGCAAGCACATCATCAGAATTTAGGATCATCTAGAAACACGGATGCTACAAGTGAATCCATAAGCACAGTGGCTGCATACTCATGCCTATTGTTGCATGAGAGAAGCTTTCAGCCCTGCAGATATGGATAAAGCTCAGATTTGGGACAAGAAAAATAAATAAAAACCAAGGCAACTTAGATTCTACCTCCACTCCCAATACAGAAAGTTTCAGCCACATTAACAGGAAAACTAGAGGATAAAGTAGCTTTCTCATCTGTCCTAACAAATGTCCCAAGGCTGGGGGACTGAAGGGTGAGTGTAGTCCCAAAGAGATGGATTGACCAGCCAAGGGAAGCTGTCAGGACACATGGCTAAACTGTGGTTTTTATCAACTTGAGACAGTGCTACCTTCTCACTTCCTAGTGCTACCACCACGTCACCTGCAGAAAAAATTATGCCAGCTCTGAATAACATTATTTTGTCGAACAGTAGGTACAGTACTTGAATATCTAAAGTAATGTATTCAGGGAGTTTCCATTCAGGCATCCACAGCATTCATTCAAAGAGGTTTGCTCTGCGTGTAGCAGGATGGAAAATATTCATGTGACAAATGAATTGTTTCAACAAGTCAGATGTGCCTGTTGCAGCCCAACTAAGTATTTGAGTGCGTTATTCTTCCATTCCACTTTCCCTCAGCTTCCTGGCTAGTAAAAACACCTCATCTTACTAGCTGCAATTGTTGGGAATAAGAAATGGGTTAGCAAAAAAATTTATGAGCTCAGAGGGCACAAAAATGGCCAAGTGATCCCTTATATAACAGATGAAAACTGTAGGAAGTTTGTACAAAAGGGCAGCTCATTTTTGCTTGGAACTGCAGGGAGTATTAGGCTACTTTTATTTAGATGACGATGGTTCTTTCCCATGTCAGAAGAGCTCTGTGGCCAACTGTCTCCCTTCCACTGCCCTCTAACTCCCTTGATAGTTTCTATTAACTCCTGTTGTTCATTGGGTGATCACACTGAGAAGGGAGCAGGAGGTGAAGGGAGGGACCTTCTAGAACAAAGCAAAGAACACAGCTGTATTCTCCACAGCTTCAAGCATGCAGGCACTACACCAGCACCGCTGCAGCTACCCTGGGCTCCTGGGTATACACTGGCTGATTATGCCTCCACGCATTCCTTGCTCTCCGTTGTTCCTTTTTTCCCTGCTGGATGTCACTTGGTGGCATTCCAGCGTGCCTCTCTCTCTTTGAAGGATGGCAGCCTCTCCCTGTTTTGCCAGTAGAAACATTCTTCTATCCAGTGATTCGCCTGCCATTGCGAGCAGGTTTGTGAGGGCTGTTTTCTTGGTTTGTTTTGGCAATGAGTGCAGTAGATGTAATTTGTCTACCACAGCAAGCTTCTTGTTATAAGTTTCTCAAATTCTTTTCCAAATTCTTGTGTGCACTGAGTGTTCCTCTGCGCTGGCTCGTTCTGCAGCAAGTACCTGTGCTCTGGCTTGAAACTGTCAAATGTGATAGATGGAAACTACACAAAGACGCATGAAATAGGGCATACCCAGTTGTGCCCACAAAATTATATTTCCAACCACAGTAAGTGGCTGCTAGAGAGGCCAGTGGGTCTGCTCCTATGTTTTTTCCCTTACTAAAAAAAAAAAAAAAAAAAGAAGTATGTCTTTAACAAGTTTACCCTCTCAATTCTTAATTTACTAAACGTGTGTCCTAGTACACAAAACACATCCACTCACCAAGACACACATCAGCAGCATGTGGACAGAAAACACCTGACACAAACATCCCTCCATCCCCCTCACTTCTAACCAACAGCACTCCTGACCAGCCAAGAGGTACTCACCCATAGAATAAAGGTTGTCAAAATTCTGATGCATCCGAATGATTTCATAATACAGCTCGTCATAGCTGCTGGGAGTGGGGAGGAAGGTGTCTCCGTAAGTGATGAACATGTTGAACAGGTTCACAACCTACACAAGGAAGTGTAAAGAAGTTACAACAGGAATATTTACAAAAAATCTACTCAGCAACAGAAACAATACAAACTATGACCAAAACCTTCAAAGAAATAATTCTCGGTTGTACTACACAGTATTACATTACATCATTACTTTATCTATTGTTTTCCTTCTAGTACAGAAGAGACAGAAAAGAAGCTTAAATACTATTGTACCTGGGGCCAGGAAAACAGGTTTCTATTATTTTTTATACAAAGGGCCACAGAACAAGAAAAAGCATTACCAAATCTGGAAAATTAAACTAAGCCTTTCCTCACACAGACTTGTTTATTTCAAGGAGCAGACCCCAAAAGTGAGTCCCAGCATTGCCCTTTCCAAACATCTAGCTAAATTAACCACAATTATATTCCTCAGCTTTGTGGCCTTGTTCTGACATCCTTACCGAGCCAGGAATCCTGGATTCTTTCGTGAGATTCATTCAAGATTAATTAAGTTGTTTAAAAGAAGAGGATTTGCTTTGTCTGTACTCACCATAAGAGCAAGGGTGAAGATGTTGTGCTTGGCCAGCAACACAGTCTCATTAGACATGAGAAACTTCAACAAGTTGATCAAAGCTAGAAGAAAATATGTATTTTAAACATAAAATTAAAAGCAAAGCCATTCTCAACAAGTCACCTTCATTATCTCATATCTAGTATAAACTAACCTAAATGCCAGCTGCTCACCTCTCAAAAATATATTAACTTACATGTGGTGGAGGCTTTTTTTTTCGTGGCTAAAATACTGTGCTGGACAGGTGACAGCTATTTTACTGTCCCACATTCCCTCTCCTTCACTGACTTCCCAGTCAGATCTGCTGAGGCTCAAGGTAAGTCCCTTGTTAGCTTAGCTCACAGGAGATTTGTCTGTCTGCCAGATCCTGAAATGAGCCTTGGGGTTGGAGAATCCCACTCTCTCATTTCTGCTTCATACATCACCAACATGATGTACGCGTTGTCAGCCCCAAACTGTCATTCTTGTTGATACATGCAGTTAAAAAAAAAAAAAAAGGAAAAAAAAAAAGAAAAAACCCCACGCGACAGTTTTTCTGCAGCTCTATGTCAATGCTGCTGCAATGGTACAAGGAAGAATACAGTACTTTATTGTGTCAGTCATCTAGGGCTGTGCGGTAAAGACTACAGATCTGGTTCACACTTGTCTTAAGAAAACAACAAAAGCTCCTGCTGTAACTACCCTAAATCAGTTAGTGATAGTGGGAATTAACAAAAAGGTTGGCTAAAAGAGCTTTAATCAAAGAGACTTTATAATAAACAATTGTATTCCATACACCTGAATAAAATGATAAAGTTCTTTATCTTGTTGTTTCTGGTTTTTGAAAATTTCAAAAAAGAAAGCTCTTTTCTTCTGCATTATAGCTGCTCAGGGCTGCAAGCTGATGCCTGCCTAGAACAGATTCTTAATGTATTCTTTGTTCTGAAGTCAGCAGATTTCAAGACTTAAAACATCTGAATTAGATGGCCCACAAAGTCAAACTGGAATGCTACACAGGCTTTTAAAAAAAGGTTCTTAATTGCCTACTAATTGGTAACTGCACCTAACAGAGTAATGCCCAGCATCACTCTGATTTGTTATAGGTTCACCTAGAATTTATTAACCTGTTCTTCCCTGTTACACACTACCCAGTAACCTGAAAAAAAAAACAACTCTAGTTTGGGAGAGCCCCACAGCAAATACAGAACAGACCATTCATCTCAGCCCAAAGGCAGATAAAACACAGGGAACAGGAACGAGGTAAGGGCAAAATTTAGATACCCTTCTCCCCTTCAGGATTACAGAGTATTCAGAAAAGTTAAAACAAAAAAACCTTACAGTAAAAAGACAGATGCGGAGACTGGCAAGACCTGGAATTAAACAAAATTGTCAGATTCTGAATACAGTCCTGAAACCACAACTTTGAAGTCCATCAGAAGGATCAAAAGTTTTTATACGCCCCCAAAAGGGAAGCCTACAGTCCTAGCGAGGGCATTTATTTGCCACAGACAGAAGATACTTCAATTTAATCTACCAGCTGGTGGCTTGATGTTGAACTGCAAACCAGAACAAAGTTCTCTACAAACTCCAGACAGGTGAGTGATTTATCTTTCAGAGCTCTTCCAGGATTGAACAACCAGCAGCAGCATCTCTCCCTGCCATGACAGCAGCCCACCTCACCAAGCAGATACACTGATACCTTTTCCATCCGGACGCACAACTCCCCACACCATCATCACCACATCATCAGACTCAAATGCCTGGGACCAAAAGCATATACTCTTGTCAGATACTTTTCTGTAAAATAGCAATTTCAAAACAAAGAAGTAGCAGGTACAGATGGGCTCTCCACTGGAGCAGATATCCAGCTAAAAACAGGTTTCCAAGGTAACCAAACCTCCACAGCAAAAAAGTAGAGTCTCCCGCAGTCAGTGCTTTGAAGACAGCTGCCCTGCATCTCTGCCACAGCAGCTTTTGGCCATCTCTCTATTTAATAGATATAAGCATGGTTTTACCTCTTCCCCAGCCACACAAGCCCACACAGCCACATCTCGTGGCCAGGTATGGCTGTCCAACAGCTAACAGTTCGGGCTTCTGAAAGCAGAGTAGCAGAGCTCTGGATTTTCTATAACAAGCGGTGTGAAGCCTCTTGTTCATCCCATTGCCTCTCTCTCCCGCCAGAACCCTGCTGAAAGGTCTTTGGCAGAGGGTGGTCACACACCACGATGAGAAGACACTGAAAATCCAAACATAGTGAACATGAAAGCTGCCTGTGGTGGGGAGACACTATTTTTTACAGAATAAGCGTAACCATCATTGCCTAGAGCATGAGCACTCACCGACTGCAGGTACCCTACAACTGTCCCCTGCAGCGTTTCTCAGATACCTCCCTGAAGCATTTGCACTTGGTGACAACAGTCAAAGGAGAATTGTTGCTCTGTTCTACCCCAACAACAGCTCTTACATTTGTTCCAGTCATCATGATGAACTTGCTCAGTCAGAAAGAAGGCGAGAGATTACCACTGCTTGACATCTACCTTTATACCTGAATTGCACTGCGTCATAGCCCATTCACAGCCAATCTGTGCTGTTCCTTCCCTAAGAAGTAGGAAGGACAGGGACCTGCTTCACATGAAGAAACTCAGTGTGGTGCTCAGAGCTGGTCAGAAGAGCTAATCCACCAGGTTTACAGTCACTGTGCGCACCGCACAAATTCATCCAACTGTTGGGAAACCACACATTCCTAAAAAAGTTGTAGTGAGTGCTTCTATTTAGGATATCCACTACATCGATGCTCAAAGAACAACTGATCTTCTTCCACACCAGCACATTCTGCTCCAGCTTCTGTTTCAAGTGGCTCTAAGGAACAGGAACACTGTGGAAAATGAGCCCTGAAATCTCATGTGTCTGTAGTTTGCCTGTAAGGCAGAACCCACACTGAAATGAGGACAGCTATGCCATGGACTTTTCAGGATTAACACCTTTTAGACCCAGCTTCACATGCCCAGTGTCCTTCAGTTACAATTACACACACACAAAATAAACCCTTGGAGCAAAGGTCCAACTGGTTGAACGTCCCTCTGCCCCGAGCTCCAACAGGCCACACTGCTGCTGCTCCTGAGGAACCTGAAGCCAAAACAGGTGTGTCACTTCTTTTCTGCTGCAATCAACTGTTTGACACTCATATCCCATCCGCAGGCTGCCCTCTCATGCTAGCCAGGAAATTATCCATGTTTTTTTCCCCAACAGAGGATCAGTTCAATCTCTCAGCAGCGCAGACAGACAGAACTGTGGCCCCTGCTTGGGCTCAGCCGTATTATCCCAATTTGTGCTCCAGGATTTAACACTGGTGATTGGTTTGGGCATGAGATCTAGTTCAACATTAACTGGAAAACAGCACCATTTTTTCAACAGTCTCTAGAGCCTTTTTTTCCCTAAAGATATTTGTATTTGGTATCCCTTACCAGGACACAATACATTCACTATGGCGAGTCTTGAAACATCCCTAATTTCACAATGCGATAGTGTCATTAAAACTTTTTTAGCAACAAAGGCAGGAGGCTGTAACTGAACTAAACTAGCAGCCGTCAGTATTTGCGTGGAGGCTCCTCATTCTGTGACCTGAGCTGGGCACACTGACTATACTTTTAAATCAACGAGAACACAGCCTTGAACACCTACATTTACAGCCTCAAAACCAAGTAGAAAAGCATGTTGAGTGGACACTTAAATTGGACGTGAAGCCATATGACTGGCTGTACGTGAAAGTGGTGTAAAGCATACAGATTGTTTTTTAGGCAATTTTCTCTCCCAAGAATTATTATAGCCAAAGGATGAAAAGTGACATCACCAGCTTTTACAGATACTCCCCTGCTTTTTAAATTGAAATAACTGCAGTGAAAAGGCTTCCTTCTTGGCTCTTCCACCACACAGCTGCATTTGAGGACAGCCACTTTCCCTATCAGCTCCTGTACCCAGACTGTCTGCTGAGGAGCAACAGTAGCCCAGCTCAGTTATTTGCTGCCCTTCTTCAAGCCAATCCTCTGTAAGGAGGCCGTGGGCAGAGCAGCACCTCTTCTTGCAGGAAGGAGGTAATTCCTGTCCTGGACAGATGCCCTTCACCCCCTCCTCCTTCCCCTATTCCTCCTCCCATAGCTGACTTACCTTCTCTCCTTGTAAGCCTTGTTTCAAACAGAAACAAATACAGCCTCAGCACATTTGGGATTCACACAAAGTTTTTGTTCTATTTAGTGTTCCAGTGATCACTGTTTGGATCAGACATAATGCAATGGGAGCGTGAGGGTAGGTTAAGTAGAGAAAAGTGAAAAAAGAAGTAGTACCGTCCCTTGGGCAAGTCAGAATGTAGCGCAGACTCTGCCAAGAGCATCAGAAGGCTCTGATGTGTTACCGCACAACAGAGCAGAAGAGAAGAGCCCTGAGACACACATCAATGAGAGCCTGGATGGGTTGAGCACAGTATGGAGGCTTCTGTCACTGCATCTGCTGTGCTCACAGGTCAAAAAGATCTTCTAATGGTGCATATAATGGCCCTCAACAAAGGAGCAAGAGAGAAAGAGATGTGAGGGCTCCTCAGAAGCTGCAGTGTAACATGAATTAACAGGATCCTGTACTCTATTAAAATCCTCTGAGTTTCTACCCTCCAGCTCTCAGGGCACACTGCGAAGAACAGTGATTTTCCCATTCCCTCTGGAAGTTACCGTTGTACCAACAGTACACTCAGTGTCCTGCTTCCAGTGTTCCAACTCACAACCCCCTTAGGATGGTCCCCACCCACAAGTCACTACAGGGCAGCAGATAATGACATCTGAGCAATTCTTCCTTGCTGCAGAGAAATCCTCTGCCTCCGGGGGCTTCAGCAGCACAGGAACCATCCTGGGCCTGTTACAGCCAGCCTGTTCACATGTATGTATTCTCAAAGCAGGGTCCATAGTGCTCATGGCAGTACACGGTGAGACAGACCTGGTATGGATTAGTGCACTAGACTGGAACTAAGAAGAAACTAGATTAAATCCCTTAGGAAGCAGAACTTCGTATGCTTTCAATTCTTCTTTCTGTCCTTCAGTGTTTCCAACATAAAAGAGAAAGCAGCACCATTCTGTCTGAACCAGCACTGGAAGCACAAATAGAACAATGAGAACAGCCCCAGTTGTACTTGGTCAGACCAAAGGCCCACCTATGCTCAGTATTCTGTCTCTAACCAGTCAACATCAAATGCCTGTTCAAAAGTAATAGGTCAAACAATGCTTGCTTTCTCATAACAGTTTTCCAGATTCCAAAATTCAGCCTTATATGAGAAAAACTACAGCACAGAGTGTGGAAATTACAGACTATCACAACACAACAATTCCATAACCATGGACCAGTCCACTGTCCTGTTCCAGACTGGAGGTCACAAAGGCTTAGCTCAGATAACCATATACCTCACCATGCTGTTATGAGGAAGAGGAGGAGAGAATCCAGAGCAGAGTAATCACCTGTAATAAATGCTATACCTGAAGATAAATTCAGAAGTAGGGAAGCAAAAGGCTCAAATACGATATAGTGAGATGACCTGAGCATTAAGAGGGTGCAGTTCTGGCCACATTCCTCATGGGCAAACGCTCAGCAAAACAGTGATCAAAACAAACTCAGCAGGAGATGTGGATCTATAGAGAGGGTTTGGCAGAAAAGAACCAACTGAGGTAGTTTTCAGATAGAGTAGTAAGAGTAGGAAGCATGTCCGAGATAGCTACATTGCTACTAACAAACTAATGCACCAGAACCCCCCGAGGTACAAACTACCTCAGCATCCTTGGACAAGTGAACCAATTACTCGGGGACATCACTTGCAGCTTCCCATCAATCAGCCCAAGCGCTAGAAAACAAGACTGTTGCACCATTGCTGCAGTCCCTTCCCAGGGGAGCAGAGGCAGCAATAAAAGCTCTGCCAACATCACTATTCAACATGCTTCAGCTCCTTTCCTCTGCTCTTCTAAGGAGGGAGCACCCTGCTCGTGGTTGTAACAATTCACTTGGCTGGTCGGCTCCTCACCCAGTAACCTGCGCTGCCATCGCTGCCACCACTGCCTCCCTGCTTGCTGCTGCAGGCGCTGCCAAACTCCTGCTCCCAGCCACCAAAGCTCCATGGCAGGGAGCAGCCAGTGACTGGCAGGGTCCCCATTGCCAGCATCTCAGCGCTCTACAGCTGTTCCCTCTTCTCCCTGTGACTCTCGGGGTTATAAGCACGAAAGCAGCCTGTGTTCTTAACGAGAAAAAACAGCTTGCCAGAGAGCTGGAGCACATGCTGGCATAACCCATCGCTCCCAGGATGAGTTGAGCAGGCCACTTCACTTCCAATCCTTTACTTTCTTTATATAGTCCCTACTCCTGGTACTCACTGTTCCCACCTCACCGCAGCCAGTGGTGTGAAAATTGCAAGCTTAATGGAAACGCTGATTGCTGATGCCAGAGAAATGCTGCTTGATAGCAATCCAGAACGCAGTGAGAAAGAAACCAAATTTTCCAACTTCAGCTAAAGCTCAGATGAACAATTTGCTTCTTTCTTAAAAAAAAAAAAGAACACACCCACAAGCTTCATTCCTCTTTAAAGGAAAAGGAAGCATTGAGCTCAATTCTATTCTGACAGTGCAGGTTCACAGTGTTAATTAAATAGTAGTCTTGGGAGTTAAGATTGCACGTTTTCGCATGGGATTTTAGAAGAGGAGGAGGATTTGGAGAACGAGCAGAAACATTGTCTGAGAACATGGAAAGACAGCAAGTAGAAGACCCAGGAGTGCTGCTGCTTGACAACAAAAAGGGGAGAGGGTAAATCACTGCGTTCCGAATGCTGCAACCCCTTCATGTACACAAAGAAATGGCTGTGAACAGCCCTAGTTCTAATACTTCTGTCATCGATGAGACTACTTCCCAAGTGAAATTATCACACTATCTCTACTAGGTCACCATGATCTACAAACTGTTAGCGATCCACAAATTCTCCAGTGTTTGCTAGCTTTATCTAAAAAAGCAATATGCAGGACAGAGCAACATATCTGGATGACACCTGCCAGGCTGAGACGGGATGACCAAAAGGTTACTTGATTTCTGTCCACTTAAATGATTAAACTCCCTTTGTGCTCATCTGAGCAAGGCTCTGTTAAAAATTCCCATCCTGATCTTACTAGGTAATCAATAACTGCCATAAATCTTACATTATTTTTCTCTCCATCGGCAACCGGGACCAAACTCTTTATCATCAGTATTAAAATATATTAAAATAAAGTGAAGGTAACTAGAATTAAGTAATACTACAATAAGAAGTATTTAAGTAAGAGCAGATTAATCCCTGCATTCCCATGCATGGAATTTAGAAGAACCTCTTTTACAAGAAAACCACTGAGTTTTTGCATTTCTTACACTGTCTTCTTTAGGAGATTTATGGCAGTCCATTTCAGCAAATGGCTGTGTGCTCTAACCACAAGTGTTTTAGCTTTGGTTGCAGGAGGTAACATGGGAAGGTTAACATGAAGTCGGGCAACCAGTTGAGAATGGCAGCAGAAGACTACAAGCAGATGTTTGCAATTTTCCTTCTGAACTTCCCATGTCTTTTGCCTGTAATGAGCTTTGTAAGATGGGACTGGAGTTTTCTTCGGGACATCATGGAGTGCTACCAGAAGTACAAATTAAACATTGCAGTGATTGCCCATTGGCACCGCTCAGCAGCTCCTCTTTAACCAGCCTGGACACCATTCTTCCCTCTTCCTCCCTCAGTTCCTGGTACTCCCACAGAATGATCACTGGGAACTGCAGAGGAACCCATCCTTCCCACTTCCATCCTCATTCCTCAGTGAAGCAGCACTCTCTTTCAAAAAACAGCATCACCTTGTACTCAAAACAACTCATGACTTCCCAAATCTCCAGCACGGCACATGGCACATGGCTGGGAGCTCTCAGTCATGTGGAGATCCCCATGTGCGGCGTTGAAAAGCTGGGCCAGCCTCCCACTATCAAAAGGCACGGAGAAATGAGAGGGTAAGCACCAGGTAAAACTGGCATAAGGTAGAGTATGTTGACCTAGCAAGGTGTTAAAAAACTCCAGTATTTGTTCTACAGTTCTCTTTACAGTTTACGAACAGAGCAGTAAAGTCAGAAAGCATTTCTGCTGGATGGTATTCAAAAGGTCAAGTCTCACATAATGACTTATTTTTCTTCCCAAAATAAGTAAGCTCAAGTAGAACCCTTTAACAAACCCTTGTTTGTACTCATCATAGATTTCATTTTATGAAAGCATTTTACACTTAACACACAAGCTGCTTTTCCTTCTACCCTATCCCGACCCATGACCTTTATTAGTTACCTTTGAAGATGCTGTCCTGAAGAGACCGTTCCCGTATGCCTGCAACATCCTTCACAACTCAGAAGACCTTTCTTTGTCACTATATTATAGAAATCCTCATTGCATAGAAATTACTACAGCAACCTTATCTATACCATCAGCTGGACCATGACTGCTGGATCTTGAAACTCGATAGCATTTTTTAAAGCCACATCAGACATTCTGCTTGTTTGGAAGGTCAAATTTTCAGCCTTTAATTCTTTTCCCTAAAATATGTAAGTCATTTGCCAACTGGCCAAGCAGCTCTATAGTCTTTCAAACTCTCACAGCACCTAGTGATCAGGCGTTTTACCAGCAAACTCGACTGCCTGGTACACCAGTACATGAATCCTGCCTCCACAAGAGCTGCAAGAAGAAAAGCTTCCCTTGCCAGGTGGCTGCTGCAGGATGTGGCAGTGGCAGCGGGACTAAAGATGAAGTGGAGACGCAACATCACCCGATTTCTAGTCTGTTCAGCAACACGAATCGGAGGGCTGAAGCAGACCTGATCAGCAGCTGGAGAACCAGAAATGCCATAGACAACAAATACTATCAGTAACCAATATTTCAGACACAGAAATAACAAAGCAGAGCACAAGTGACTAAACAATATCACCTTAAACATGCACTGTGTAAGGGCAAGTGTGTTATATAATACATACTAAGGTAGTTTTTTTCTCCCCTTAAAAATATTGCTTCTTTATTTTAAATGTTCCACAGAGGAACCTTTCACCTCTTTAGTATTCACCCAAAAAGACTTTGAAATCCATATTATCCTCACATTATAAATACAGAAACTGACAAAATAAGATCTAAGAATTAAGTCTACTAAAAGGAAAAACAGCATATTTTGTTCAGTAGCATTGCAAAAGACTGCTTTGATACTCTTAAAATAAAAACTGATAAGAATTAACTTCTTCATAGTACTACACATTTGAAGCACCTTAATTTTAACAGCACATTCAGCATCTATCAGATTAACTAAGATAAAAGATAAGAAACTGTAGCCCTTATGTTACAATAATTTGGAAACTGATCTTCAATGCTTACTAGTGGCAAAGTTCATTTTTAATCCTACTTTGCATTCAGTTGCCCTAAAAAACAGCTATTTCACCATTCATTATGATATGTAATATTTTTTATGATCTACTCTTGCTGTTATAAATCTATATTAGAACTGCTTTTCTGTTTCTTTAAACATGGCTTTTGCTTAAAGCAAACCATAGCAACTGCAAAGAAGTTACCTGCATCCCTAAGCTCAGAGTGAACTGCTCAAGCATTACTAATTTTGAGGTGGGAGGAGTTGAAGAAATGAGGTCTTTTTATATAAAAAGCTTAAATGACTCATGAAAACTCTTTTGGCATAGCTTATACATGCTTGACAACAACAACATATATAGCACCTTCCATCGCTCAAGTGCTGCACAAACTAGTTAGAGTTCAACAACTAAAACCCAAACCACACCTTTATGACCAGCAAAAGTCAATCTCATTTTCACATGGATAAGGAGCAGAACTTATGACAAATATTGTGCAGAACATGCTATTTCTGAGAGCAGGGAGCTGGTTGGTACTGAGTAAAGTTTCTTTATCAGCTCTGTGAAGTATATTATACTTGACATTCAGTAAACCAGCATTTAAAAAGTACAAGGTACCTGCATAACAGTTCAGACTTCCAAGTGGCCAAAATGTCTGTAAGGGAACAGGTCAACCCAATGAACACAACAGCACTCTTTTTAGGATATTCTAGAATCTAGCTCCGCTTCTGATCTGATATTTATTTTTACACTACTTTTAACTAGAGCCAACTTATATATACTACTTTAGCCAACTTCAGATCTTCCTTTCTGTCAGTCCCGCTTCCAGCTCTCAAACCTCTGCATCATTCTGTCAGCTAAACATTCTTGGTCATCTGGTCAGCACAGCTAGAGATACTGTATTAAGTGCCGTGGTCCTGATCCCTTGACTTAACATGAAAGAATTAACCTAATAGGGAAACTAAAGCTGGATCACAACCAAAGACTCAGTAACAATATTCTCTTCCTCAAGCTCAGATGTTGAAAAAGGAAGCTCAACAGAAGCAAGATCATATGTAAGCAATGTGCCACATAGTGGTGTATCCAAAAATCTATAAAGTATTACAGACTGCACAAACGGCCTGATGTGTCCTGAGATATGCCAAACGCCTGGCTCCACTGCTTTCCTCTGCAATCATTGCAACTTAAAATCAAAAAAGCAAATGCAGAAACTTTCTCAAAGTGCTGCTGGCCTTCCATACCAAAGAAAGCACCCACAATGGAAGAGCATCCTTCCGTCAGGTGGCACACAAGTGCCTTTCCTTAATTAGAGACTAGTTAACATTAGAATCGGTAAGTGAACAGAATGCTCCATACATTGCTACTACTTCCACCTACCAGCTTTATCTCAGTTCCTTCGCACCCTATATCGACTACCCACCCCACAGTATTCCCTTTGTCTTCCTCTCCCACTCAATTTTCTGCCTGAAATAACTCTCCTCCTCTTACATGCCAAGTAGAATTCTCTCCCTTCTTTTTTTCCAGTACTTCCCTACACCAATTCCCTCCAGCTTCTTTGTTCCCCTCAGCTCTGTTGGGGGGCTTCCATTGCTATTATCCCCGCTGCACAACAGGGGCATTGCTGCAGTCATCACACACCTTGTCATTCAAGAAGACAAGTGTGGGCTTGAAGACCTTCTGTAAAGCACACCTGACGGGGCAAGCCGAGATCTCAAACCTCACAGTGAATAGCTGCTCCCTTCTAGCTGTTCATCCAGTGGTAACTAACTCTTCAAGCCAAAAATAAAAGCCTGCATGGGAATATGCTCACGCAGAGGAAAAATAAATCCAGAAATCCCTGTGCTCTGGTTTGGAATGATCTGTCAGATCAAGACCGGAAAAATAGCCATTCTTTCACATCAAAGGTGCCAGCATTCCGGGTAATCAAAGAGCAGCCTTGACAAGGACAGCAGTTAATTATGAAATATATCTCAAGATAGGGCTGCCAATTAGCATTTCGCCTGCCACATATGGCACTCTAGAAGCACACACCTGGAGCAGCCAGGACGTGCCCTTTTACAGGTGCACGTAGCATTCAACCCAGGGCCTTCCAGCCGCTATGAATCACCAAGCAGCTGCTGAAGAATCTCTCTGTTCACCTCAACATCCTACAAGAAAAAAATTGGAAACATTCTTACTGTAATTTACTCCTGCATGAGAGTATCTCCCTAAACACACAGAAATCTATAGTAAGCAAGGAGTTCTTCAGCTACATCAAGTGTGCAGACATGCCAGGTCCTTCATAGAAACCTGACCGATCTGTGTGTTTTTTACTTTACTGCTTTGTTTTTGAAGCATGTGCAGTACTTAACACTTCTAAGGCACTTTACGTTTCCAAAGCACTATACAAATACCAGATAATTAGAGACAGGTAACAGGAATATCCCAAGATACAGAATCTCAGTGTTTAGCAATGACTTTTTTTTCACCTAAAGTAAGGAAAGGACTGAAAGATGCCTAAGAGTGTGCTCACCAAACTGTGGAACAGTACCTTCAAGCAAAAGGCATTGTATTTGAGACTTCCATACT
Organism: Pampusana beccarii; assembly: GCA_013399365.1. Lineage (NCBI taxonomy): Eukaryota > Metazoa > Chordata > Aves > Columbiformes > Columbidae > Pampusana > Pampusana beccarii. Next base: position 91,482 of record VWYH01002506.1, on the reverse strand, counting down.
TCCAGCGTGTAGGAAAGACCCAGCTCAGCCTGGCCAAATAGGAATGGATCTGTTTCACTTGTAACTACTGAGAAGATATCACACATGCCATCAGATGTAATTTCTGTTCACAACAAACATCTATATTGTACATGTTCTTCTCCACAACCAGCACTACACTGCAGCCATGCCTCTAGGGGCTCTGTTCTGAAGAAAATCACCAAAAAGAAAAATTGCTAATCCCTTAATTAGGGGCACCCACTTCACCTTCTACAGGAATAATTTCGGAAGTCTGAATGGGCCACATGTCACACAAGGCAACAATTTAATAACTACAAGTGACTCGCATAGTTTGCACTCAGCTATGCAAAGCTGCTGAAGGGAAGTACTCAGTGTTAATTGAGAACAGCTTCACAAACCACTCATCGCCACCTTTTTCAAAAGTCATCCTCTCCCAGATTTCTGATGGGAGTTGCAATACACCAGCCAAGTCACTGATCCTAGGTCTCAAGCACAGCTCCAGGAATACACAATTAAGGCCACGTTCCCTTGAATTTTCATAAACCTCTTGTTTAAGCCACAACAGCTAGGGGATTAAGTGTACTTCCCTAGCTGAGATACTTCACTGCTTGCAAACTAAGAACAGAAACACAGACCATATCCACGGCAGAAGCCTGTTAGGTCTCATCATCCATTCTCCTACCCCCTTCCTCAGACCTCCCACACGATGGCATCTTTAAACACTCCTACAAAGCTACGTCTGCTAGATTATGAGTCAAGCTCCATAATACTTATCTATCTCAAGATACCAGTGACATGAGCCAGACTAACTACCATCACTGCAAAGGTCAGAGTCAAAAGCCTCTCTTCCCTCCCTCTGACATTTCTAGGTTGCTCTCTTCAGAAGGAGCTACACACACTACTCTGTATGTATCCATCTCTTACAGCAAAAAGTAAGGTCCACCTCCCTTTACCCGAGAGCCTACCTCCTTTCCACTCACAAATACCTGAGAGAGGAACACTACTGCATAAAACATAAATCCATTTCTCCAATCAGGTGAAGGAGGAGTCAGGTAACGAAACAGAAAAACAAAGACGTTTGGATACCATGGTGATCATGGCCAGACAAGAAAGTAAATTAGCTACTATTATGATAATGACCTGGCTTTCCAAAAGAGGTAATTTGCATGTAGCAACTACGAAGCAAAATAAAGATGCTTTAACAGAATTGCTGCTTGCTGTTTAACCCCGCAGCAATGGAACAAGCAGTCACAGCCACCAAACAGCCACCCACTCCGGGCTTTTCATATTTGACTGTCTCTGCAGACGCAAAGTACCTGACCAGAGCTCCCTCCAGGTGTAATGAAGCCTCACTCTGCATTTCTTCTGGTAGCACAGCAGCTTGTGCACAATCTGAATGCATCGTCTGGAAAAGAGATGGCAAACCATCAATTACATTGTATTTCTCAGCAATTCCACATAGAAACTGGAAATGTCTCCAAAATCAGCAGCTGGGAAACAGACAAACTCAAAGCCTGTCAAAGGAGGAAGGGGCTTGTGGTTTTAGGCTCCTAAAGGGAAGTAACACCTACAAGAAAGAACCAGAGGAGAGGAGAGAAAGGGGCCTGTACAGCAGTTTTAGCTCAACATGATTGGACCGACTACAGATGCAAGTTTGGTTTTTATATTTAATTAATACCTTCCCCTCTTTGCTGCCTTTACCTGAGAACCTCATAAGCTCTACAAAAGGAATTACTTAACTTGCAGGCTCCGTATGTATGAGACAAAATGGAGCTTTGCAGTTTCTTTGGCCCAAATGACGAGGCTAAAGGAAATGACAAAGTCAAACAAACTGCAGGATTTTTAGTTTTGCTGAGGTATGCAGTTTAATTACACAAAAAAAGAAAGTTTTCTGACAAATTTTCCACTCTCCCTAAACAAATAATTTAAGTATGAGCTTTGGAATAATCAAGCAATACACCTACAAGCTCTGAAATCCCCCAACATAGAGCTGGTATACTTGTGAAGTCTCCAAAGCCTGTAGGTCTCCATAGCATCTAGTGTTCATCCAAACTCTTAAGTGCACCAATATTCTTCACAAACACCATCAGAACTAAATATACAATATAATGAGTAAATCCTCCAGTGCTGGCTATCATTAAGGACAAGACTGAAAATATCTATAAATCCGAATTTGTTAGAACAAGGTATTTTTAGTTATTGACATTTCAAAAAAAAACAAAACTAAGACTTCAAAAAGGAAAAACTCCTTTTTCCTCCCAAATCCTTCTTTCTCAAAAGCACATTATCTCATTAATATCAACATTTCTCTGAAAATATGCTACTGAAATACACTACATATCAAACACAGAGGTATCACATTAAAAAAAAAATGCGTGGAATTTATTCAAAACGGGGTGAAGTGCTCGCAATAAGGCTTTAAAAAGCCTTAAGAAATAATATGTAGATGGTATACTTTTTTTTTTCCCCAGACTGCTAGATGATCCCAAAAATACCATGATGGGGTAAGGATTGAAACTAACTTTAAATGAATCAAGGTAAAACCATGTATGATAGCCAAGCATCACATTAAGTGCTGTATTTCAGATTGGATTCTCATAAATTCAGACAGCTGTCTTCATATCAGGAACAGCAATTGCTCTGGGGAGAGACCTGCTATTTCTGATGTTACTGGTACCAGACAAAGCCCAGTACCTTTCCACCTCTGTATTTGCTTGGCTGTAAGACTAAAATTGGCCTCTACAAAAAACCTGTTTAAGGCACTGATCAGAGAGAATCCGGCAGTGGCTAAAAAACATTTCTCTATAATTACAATAGCTGTCAATGCAAAATACTCTGCAGACGCATCTCAGCATCGAAACCTTGTGGTTGTATTCAGTAGCCTACAGCTTTCTCAGTGAGATCAAGGCATGGAAGAGGAGGGATGAAGGACACAACAACCCCAGTATCCCTGCCTAAAGAGCCAGAGCACCAGCTACCAGCCTACAGACTCCCAAACCACACTGCTTCAGATATGAAACTGCTTTAGTTAGGAACTTATCCATCCTGGAGGGGTGGTCTTTGTTTTTTAGCTTTGTGCTGAAGATTCATAATAGACATAATGGGACAAAAACCACTATTGGTCAAAGCAACCAGGATTTGTCTTTTAAAAATTAATATGCTCTCCCTTTAGCAGCTTCATATTGTCACCTTTTAAATGTATTGCAGAGAAGTACGACACTATTTGTGCATTCAGAACACCCACTTGGTCTGCAATAACCGCGCCTGCTATGGGCTGGTTTCAGACAGGAGTGTAGTGAAAGGACTGCACAAACATGCCAAAAGGAATGGTTACAGATGTCTGCTGATGGTTTCTACCGCTCATTATTTTTACTCTCCCGGGGTTTCTAGACGTGACCTTACTTTTGAGCCCAAGTATTTCACACCTTTCTTGTGAAATTCCAATGCATTACACCCAACTACAACTAATTCTGTAAATGTCATTAAAAAAACATTTCTCACAAACTCAAAATTGAACTGTACAACTCTTGCAAAGGCACCGTAGTGGCAGGGTTATTTGGGTAAAATCAGAACATGCTAAAAAAGTTACCTTAAAGGAAAACAGCCTATGTTATGTATCTTTATCTCTTCTACAGAATGTAGTGCTGTTCAAGCCTTGGGGAAATTCAGTACTGTACAAACAGTCAGAGCGAAGCCAACAATCTGCTGAAATCCTATTTCTGCCCTCCAGGCTAAAACAGAACAAAGCATTCGAGGGGCCTCCTGGGACATGGAGTGCTCATGTGTAGCCCTGTCCTCTTCTCTGCTTTTCCCCATTGCTAAGTTTTACCCCTTGCTGCCTAGCAGGCTATTTCAGGCTTAAACCTCTCTTCCCCCACCTCACGCTGCCTTCCAGCTGCCTCACGTCAGTCGTCCTCGGTTTTTCAAAGGTGTCTTTTCAGTTCCTAGGCTAAGATTCAGCTTCTAGAAGCAGGGACTCTTGCAATGACTGTGTATTACAAAACTTCTTTCAGACTGAAAAGCTCTTTGTATTTGATCAAGTAGTTGAGGAAATCGGTCTGAAAGGTTGAATTTCATTTTGCTTTCAATTTTCTGGCACACAGTGCATTTTAGAAGTTGAAAAAGTTGCTGGAAGAGTTCACGAAAAGCCATCCTGCTCCTCACCAGCCACAAAGTGTTATTTCAGCCAGAGGATTGCTCTATGACTAGAATTCCACCCAAATTCAAACTTCAAACGAAATAATAAAGAGTTACCCCAGAGACACTTACACATAGAGATCCATAGGAAATTCTTTCATCATGTGTGTTACAATGAATTCCACCATCAAATCTGACAGAAAAGAAAATGATAAAGTAAGTATTGAGCTAGCTATGGTTAACTTCTAATATGTAACAATGAGGAAGTCAAACTACCTTACCTACCTACCTCTATCAGACAACAGTCCTGCTTAGATGAGAGAAATTTCATGTTTTTAAAAATTTGTTTTAAAGAGAATTAGACATCTTCTGGAATTAAAAAAAAAAAACAACGCTACTGGAAACTAAGGGCATGTAATGTAATTTGCTTAGAGGCACTGCTTCCCCATATGTTTCCCTCCACTATTAGTCAAATAAAGAATACACCACAAATTTTCATGCCTAGAATTGTTGTTATATTTCAAGCCTTGTCACTAATGCAAAATTCCATTTAGAATCACATTTTAGAAAATCATTCCCACCAGCAATGACACAAAACACACCCTAGACGTTTACTTAAAGACACTGTAGAGAACACCTATTTTTCCCTAAAATAAATTCCAAAGCAAGTAAACCTAGTTTGATCTCAACACAGGCTAAGCTTCTGCTTAGGAGTCATTCAGAAAAAAAAAAAATATAATGTCTCTAACATTTAAGGGCTCCCAGTGCGAGGATAAGAGGCAAAGAGTATAGAAATACAATTGAAAGAGATAAGTTACTATGGTTCAGCTAATATACACTAACTGAATGTGCGTTCTCTGCCCAACACAACTTCAGCATAAAACGCTTAACCCATGCCAGCGGTAACAATTGCGAGATGTAACCTCCTAGGGCACTAATAGCCCAGCAATATGACTCGATAGTGCCTAAAAGCAGTCTAGGGAGAGAGTTCATGAAATCTGATAGGTCTAGAAAGATTCTTTCACACAGCTGTTGTATCTTGGCTTCAACAATCACCTGTTTGAAAATGCTGGAGTTTGAGACTGCTGCCATATCACCAGGCGTAAGAGCCACACAGGGATCCAGGCTCCATCCATTGCTGCACCCATTTATGCTTTTGGCCTCCACAGCAATGAGTGTCAAAATTTAACCATTCACTGTGTGAAAAGCTTTCAACCATGCTTCCATATCCACAGGCAAACCCAGCCCCAGCTACTGACATTCCTACTGTGGTTTTTTTTTCCTCAGAAAAGGCCAAACATCCAGCAAACACTTTCCCCCAAACATCTGTGCTTTTTGTAGGTTTGCCCTCATTATATCATCCATAAAATACTTACGACCAACTGTTACTACATTCACCTATTACACTGAATTTGTTAATCCACTGCCCTCCCAACTGTTACTTATCAGGTAAAAGGGGCCAACAGGCTGCTCTAAAACTTACAGTAAATCTATACAGGATTTCTTGCTACAGAGCAGCAATCTTGGATTTAATTTCTCTGAAAGGCAGCCAGGTATAGGGAGGGATAGTCCATTGCTGGAAATATCTTCAGCACATAAATAACTTCCTTTTAAGTCCATCCACCCCTCCCTTTAACCTACAAATCTCATATTTCTATTGCAGAACAGAAGATGTTTGGGAACCACAAGCACACACGTACTCTAACAACACTCACCGAGCACCGCACACACCAGCGGGCGGCAGGGCAGGTTCTTGTCTGCTGCTTTCTTCCGATGTCTCATTGGCTTCAAACACACAAAGATGAAAAGAAGTCAGTAGAAGCCTGAAGTGACATTCTGTGTGTTACTGTATTTTTCATGCAAATAGTACCATCAGCACAGCCTTCCCTTTCTTTTTCTCCAACTGCTGTCTCACCTATATTAATCCTAAAGGCAATGGCTGGAGCAAAATTGTGCCTGCTTTTCAGCATGCTGACCATTTGGTTTCTGTTTATCTAGCTATGTAACTAGAGGGCATTGTTATATCACAGGGGTGGGGGAAGTAACAAAAAACAAAAACAAACCCCACCACACACAGTAATTCCTCCCCCTCAGTTAACGCACTGATTTGCTCCTGACCCAGAATCTGGTCTGCATTCTTAACACCACGTGCAGTATTAAATGGTTTTGGTCTTTATTGTAACAGACCAGAACGGCTAATTGAATGGCAAGTTTGCCGTTAAATGGAAATGACTAGCATTCTTGCTGTACACTCACTATAAAGCAAGATGTTTCCTTCTGTCCTAGACTAGTGACACTTTCAAGTGCTGCTTCACTGTCAGATGAGGAGGAACTTGCCAGTACCACAAAAGCAGAACACATCAAGTTAGGATAACCATTCAAGTTACTCCTAAGTACATAGTTTCATGATGCAGGTAAGAATACTTCCTCCACAGATACCTATAGGAAAAAGCTCTGGAAAAAAATACTTTACCCGTTGAAGGTGAGTCACCCCACCCAGGATGAAGCATAAGCCAAATTACAGCACTTAGTGTAACTCCAGCTGGCTATCAATATATCACAAGGGCTAATACTTGCTGAAGATTAAGGCAGAACATTTTCTCTGCCACTGATTTCATCAGAGACCTCATAATACGCAGCTACTCCCCAGCTACATGGGCCTCCGAATTCCTGACTGTTCTTTTAAAGACATTCTGAGAATGATTTAAAAAAAATTTAAAAAAATAATCATCGCCCAACTACTGCCTTTCTCACAGCATTTCCACATGCCTTAGCAATCTAGGTTAGACGTCTGTGACACAGTTTTCAACATACAGGGACTCGAATCCTCTGTGTGCTCATCTCAAAGAGAAAACAGACCATCTGGAGGAAAAGACTCACCATTCTGTGTAGGTTTACTCGAAAATTCATGTTGTCATCATGGAGAAAAGCGTTAGCATACTGATCCTATTGAGAAGAGCAAGAAAAAGGAGAAGATATGAATAGCCAACCAAGCACCCAACACCTTCTATTTGCCTCTCAAATCACAGGTGTTTCAATGTAAAACTCCCAACATATAGCTATAAGGTTAGAAAGTCACCTGTCACCTCCTCTTGTCTCCACCCACACAAAAGTAAACCCTCTCCTAATCCCAATTCCACTTTAGCCAAGTCTGCACTACCGCTTTTTTTGTTAGCAATTTATTTTCCATTCTCCGCCTTTGCTCACCCAAACTCTGGACTACACGCACCACAGTGTCAAGATTTTAACAAGTGCTGTATAACACACGTGGTGGCTCTCCAGTGCTCAAGTCCCTGTGACTGTGTGCACAAAGGTTTATATCGGCATTTTGATGGACCCATCATGCCAGAGGTTACTGCAAAACTTGCAGGCAGGTTTATTATCAGCTGTCCCACTCCTCAGGGAAAGTGCATTCAAAGACCAGCTCTAAATCAAAGTGATTCCTCCACGTAATGCACAGCCAGGTTGGGTAATAAATATACCCTCCATTTAACACCAGAACCACAACATGCCCTTGCTATACAGAACCAGAATTTTTTATCTTGTATTACCCATGCATCTTATAATCTATCTTATTGTGTATCTTATATTGTATTATCTATGCATCCACCTCAAGTACTCAAGTGCCAAAACCATTTAAACATTTGAAGCATAGATTATTAGCTTTCAGGCTGCACCTTGAAAAAACATTACTTCAGTATCCTCACACAGCCTATCAACATGGCTGCTTTTTATTCTTTGTTAAGAATGAAAGGTCTGTACCTGCAAGCAAGCAAAATGCAAATGCCACGCAAACTCAATCACCATTCCAGACAGCAGTCAAGCCATTAGTATACACTTCCCGTGAGACAGGACCACACTTGGCCAGGAGTGCTGACATAGCTCTGTGATGCTGCTTTCTCACCCTGCTGCCCCATCTGCTACTTGTCTTGCTTGTAGGGACCTACAACCATGCAGCTTTCTTTCACACTCATACCCTTCTTAGGCAGAAAGGATATGGCATTGCCCACGTTCACCAGGAGCAGCACCAAGCTAAAAGCCGTTAGCACATTACTCATCTAAAAGTCACAGCACAAGGTCATTCAACAGCTAGGAGAGAAAAGGTTTACGTTCAGTCTTTTCTCTCTTCATCCCTGGGAGCTGGCTAATCCAAATAAGATGATGCAATTTTCAAGTTTCAACACAATTTTAACAGTACTGCATCAGGTTTATTAGCAAAATGTTTAGTGCCTGAAGTCCTTGCTACCACTGCAGACCTTCAGCTCCTGGTCAAGAGGGGCAGGGGATGTGCACACAGACAGAACCCTGTAACTCACCATCTGCTGAAGGACGTCACACAAGAAACCTACCTCTGCTATGCACGTCAGGATAATCAGACACAGCTTGCCGCTGTGTAGCCGGTGCTCGTCTGCAAAGAAGAAAAAACAAGTCCTGCATGAGCCACACAAGCCTAGCAACAATGCTGAAGAGCGAGACAGCTGTTGCAGCAAGAGAAAAGCCCAGCCCTGGAGATTTTTCATGCTCCTACTTCCTCCATGACAGCTAACAATCTAACTACTCTCAGTAAGCGCTCGCTCTCCAGCCTGACCACTAAATCCCACCAATTTTTCACCAGTCTGAGCCAACAGCAAAGTTTCTGATTTGAACCTCCAACAGCACTGCAACTATCAGTGGAGCTTCTGTCTCATTTAGTTTTACTTCCACAGATGTTATAAATACTGGGGTTAGTCCCCGTCTTTCTGCCTGAGCAGAGATGCACTTTTCCCTCTCTTAGACACGATGGAAAGAAAAAGATCACCTTTGCTGTAGGTTATGAAACAAGCAACAAAGCTTTGGCACAGCACAGCGTAGCAGAACGGCTCCCAACATTATGCTCAAAGTCCTGAGCTTTAACTCCAATACTGAGACATGACCTACTTTGCTCTGTGCAAAACCATGAAAGGAGGAAATCTGCAAAGACTTAGCACTTCAAACCAAAGGAGTTCCACCCTGATCATGTTCCTTAGCTTGTTCTTCATCTTACAACTTCAAGCAACTTTTGCCCTGAATGACAGCTGGAGGGCTGAAAGACTCACAAACAGAGGGACTAAGGCAGAAGAGCAAAAAATTTATTTCCATTACTTAAAACTTTTCTCTCTCAATTTTAACATTGAAAAAAGGTTAAAAAAAGGTAAACAAAAAAAAAAAAACCAAGATACACACAAGCATAGAGTAACATAGGATGGAAGAAATCTCTGGTCTAATCCTTGCTCAAAGCAGGGCCAGCTAACATCAGGTTGTTCAAGGCACTGTCCAATCAAGCTCATTTAAAAAAATCTTTGTTCTTAAAAACCAAACCACTGACATCACACATGATTTAAAAAAAAAAGGTAAACAAATAAAAAAACAGACCACAACAACAACAAAATAAAAAAACAACCACAACAACATGCCTATACACTAAATTCTGAGGAAGGTTAAAACTGCACACTCCAATAGCTTCTCTGAAGTGTAAGACTACCGAACATACCATCCCAGACACCTGCCTTAGAGTCAAACTTGGAGGAGAGGGAAATCTGAAACAGCCAGACCACTTTCATGTAAATCGGAAGATGGCAGCAGTCAAACTCCTTCCATCTGTGCAGGTCACTTTTACAAACACTTTGCAAGTAGCAGGAAACATAGACCAGCTTAGCCCATGCCCAGGCCTCAGTTTATTGAACTGTTGTGCTTGTACAATCAAGAGGCTTCCCCAAGCGCTCCAGGGCAGGACTATCGCATGAGTTGCTATACCCCTTCTTATGGAACTTAGCATAACTCACTTGGCATAAGTAACTAAATTTGCTGCAAGCCTTAGGCCGCAAGCTGTGAACTTTCTCTTCAATATGGCAAACTTTTTACCTAGTTAAGCAAAGAAGGGTCAGTTCAAGCCAGAATAAGGGAGCTATGATGGTCAGCAGAAGCTGCATCCATCCCTAGAGATAAGTGAAGGAACGGAACAGCACATTTAGAAACAAGAAAGAGCAGAATGTGAGAACATACTAATGTTTTACTGTTGCCAGGGAGACCAAGGACCTTCTTCAACTTTCCAGTTGCAGGTACAAAAAGCAGGTGACAGAACAGCACCTAGACTGACATCCAGGCTGGTCAGTGAGAGAAAAACAACCACTCACAGAGGTAAGAAATGGCCAACCTGATGAAAATGAAGGGATCCAATGAAGAATGGGGACATCTCAGACCTCAATTTTACAACTGGCCCAAACTGGCATGGGAGGTGGGAAACTTAGATTGTAACGGTATAATTACCCAGGGATTTCTTTGTTTGGGGACCCTCTCTGGCGGCACCCAGCTCAAGCTGCTTTCTACTGCTATATGTTTCAAAATAAATTACCTAAGAGGAATTTCTGGAATTCATAAGCATGACTCTGCTTCAGGAAACCAAGGGTGAAGAAACATACTTAACAGCTAGTTAATGTGTACATGGTAATCTATAAAAATAGATTGAATGGGCGTAGCTAGGTGTTCTGTCTAGTCTGATACCTCTTTTTGTTTTCTATGCTGCTGAGGGACAAATATTTACTAACAAGATGTGCCCTAAAGTGTGCTGATTTAATCTTGCTGCACTAAGATGGATGAAGAGGAATTTTGGAATGGGAGAGTTAAAAGTTTCTCCTACGACTCCTTACCTCAGCTAAAATGTTTAAGTGAAAAGTTTTCTACTCCAGCGAAGCAAGAGAAATGGCCTCAAAGAACTCTGATACACCAGAGCCTTGTTATTTTTCTATTGTAAGGTCTCACTGTACATTTTTGTAGGTGCTGCTACCACTTCTCTCTGGGAATCATGCTGTAAAGGCTCCTGTTTCACACCAGGTACTCTGCCTTCAGACAGTGTGTTGTGAACATCATGCCATTTTCAGCAGTTATGGGGCAGCTACTCGCAGACACTTCATACTTTCATAGCATCCTTCATTAAAGGAACAAAGCAGACCACTTCCTACAGGGAGGTATATCAGTGCGAACCCTATTTTACTGATGAGAAGAAATGATGCAGAGTTTTTGCTTCTCCCAGAGCAGCTGCCTCTGACTGACACAAGAGAGAAAACAAGAGGAAGATCTAGCAAATGCAATCTATTAAATTATGCTCTCTGGAACAGGACCAAAACAACATCTAGTCCTGGATGTCGGAAAATGAAGTCTCCCACCTGTCCCCACCTGCCTCCAAACACGTGGAGTAAATTAGACTTATTCATTCTTCTTCTCTTGTGGCTATATTGCTGTCACATGCTTGGGCTTACACAAGAAGAAAAAAAAAGTTAGGCAGGGCCACATTATCATCAAAATACAAGGACAGGAATATACCCACTAGAATTCATGAGCACCAGTTTGGAATTTTTTTAAACAATCAGTCAGTGGAGCTCATTGACACATACTAACACGCTGACAAGGAGATTAAGTCTACAAGCCACACAAATTTCAAATGTTATACAAGCTAGAACCAAAGTAAAGAAAGAAACATCATCTCCTGTCTCATACCAGAATAAACTCATCTCTTGCTGGCTTGTTTAGTAAGGAATCCCCTCTATCAGATTTCACTCCATCTGAAACTAATCCAGTCTGGCAATTCCTGAGGCCCTATGCAGACTTTTCATCTTACAGTAACTAGTAAGAGCAGAAGCTAAATTGAAAAACATAAAAACTGTTCCATCTGAGAGTTGGATCAGTGAGAAAGACCCTGAGAAAATCAAATGAGAATTATGACAGAGCTGGTGAGGCTTCCTCATGTGTGCAATCTATAAGAAATGACTGAGCAAAGATTGAGGTGTTTTAGCTTAAAAGCAAGAGGAAACATGAAAGCAGACTTCAAATACATAAAGGCTGTCACAAAGAAGAAATAAATAATCCATTCTCAGTAGCTATTTTTGAGAAGATCACTAGTAATTAATTTAAATCATAGCAAAGTATTTAGGATGCACATGAAGCTTTCTCACAATAAGGGTAGGTGAACGCTGGAATGGACAGTCTAAAAGCGATGCTCGATTACCAGAGTGTCTTTATCCAACCTGTTAGCAACACCTCTGAGAAAAAGATACGGGCAAACCTGAGTCTGCCTTCGCTTTGAGGGGTGTGCTAAATATTTTCATGAAATCTTTCTTGGTACTAATTTCAATTATTCACTTTTTCCTCAACTACCTTGCATACTGAACAAGAACAAGACAGCCAGGTACAATTTGATTGCAGGCTAAGTAGGTACAAGGAAACTCTCCTGCCTGCTTTTTTATACAATGCCGAGCATTCAAGTTCAATAATCGATGTATCATAGCTCTGCAGCCATCTCCCTATTTTTGTTCAGTTGTTACATCTAACTTAAGCACAAAAGTTGGTAATGAGCTGAAATATAGTACAAAGATCACTTTTTATGTTCACACTACCGTCCTGCCCATAGAACCACTGGGCAAAACAGCACTCTTGGGTACCCTGAGCAGGAGATTAAGTAATACTTCAACTCCAGCAAGCTGAAATTAACCCCCACAAACTATCAGGAGAAACAAAAAGCACAATATATAAATGTATCTTGTCAAGCAAATTACTGCTGGTAGAGTGTAAGTCACCGTCATCCTCTTTACAATTAAAGAGCTATCTGTTTAATCAGCAAGTACAAAAGGACAAATGAAATATTTCCTCCAAATCCTGAGCTTTGCCTCCTGTGTCAGCTTCCAAATGTTCTCAAAAATACAGTTTGCTGGTACATGACTTCTCCTCTCTCATAGATGGGAATCAGACATGCTCACACCTCCTGCATAGGGACAAGCTTGGTTATTAGCTACTATTATTATTATTTATTATTATTCTATTCTTTCCACATTTGACTTCTCTCCTGCCAGCATTAGGTAAGTCCCCACCTCATAACTCCTATCTTGCAATAAGAAAACATCTCATTTTCTCAAAAGGTGGAATCTTCAGTCCTCTAAAGGGACTCCAGTTAACTTCTATTTCTGGAGTCACAAGACATGTTCTTATGCCCTGCTGACTTGAAGAAGCACTGTTTGCTGCATCAACAGAATTTACCTTTTGTGTCCTGCATCACAATCGAGCTGTACTTCAGGAAGGTTATCAGCAGGTTGCTAGTTTGCACATCAGCATCCAAAGGCAGCTCTGCAGAGCTTATAACTAGAACAAAGCAGAGAAGACACATTTAACCTCCACAAATACAAGAGATAACTATACAGAGAACTAAGGCACAGATTCACAGATCTGGGATAGGACCAGCTTACCTGCAGGGTCACCTGACCTCCTCCTCCTTCATGACCACCCAGCAAAGATCTTGTTTTAAAGACTTAAACAGTACCACTCCCCCAGAGACCATTTCTCCTGCTCTAAGTATACGTTGTGGTACCCAGCAAAGTGACATCCCTCTCTGTCCTGCCCCCCATTGCCACCCCGAGGGAGATCAGCCTGCTGTTTTAGCACTCATCAACATTCCCAACCTAGGGAGCTCAACATATTCTCACTGATATCCTATTAATTCTTACAACCAACAGAGCTAACATTCACACCATTTGTAGTCTGGAAAAAAATATGCCCAGCAAAGATCCTTCTCTGTTTCAGCAATTTTGGAATTTCAGTTCCAGAAGGTCCACATTGATTCCCTTCTTCCCTCCAAACAGTAGCCTCTCTTGCAGAAGAAACACTTCAGACAGTAATGTAACAATTATTGCATGACAAAGATGGTAGAAAAGAGAGGCAGAAAGAGCAGTCTTATAAAAATCAAGAAGCAGAAGTAATCATCTCTTGTGCTAAAGAAATCACAACACAGCAGGGAGCAGAAATGTACTTTCCATACCTGCAACAGAACAGCCGTTCATTGGCATTTCTCTAGGATACGCTCCTTGTTACCACCAGCTGCCCTTCTGACACCTTAACACTGGACATCATCTGCCTCAGACTTTACAAGAAGGCATCTCAATTACTCAGCTAATTGCACAGTGTGCCTCCTGCTCACTCCCCATGTACCATCTGAAGCACGGAGTTTATGAGCTGTCAAACACCTATCATGTGACTGAGCCACATTTTTACTGATGGCTGAGCCTGAGCTGTCCGTAAGGGCCGTTCTCAGCCTCCTCATTCAGAAATGCTTTACGAGAAGTATTGCAGCGGGGGAAATAAAAGCTGAAAAATGCAGCACACATTTACCTGCAGATCCTGCCAGATCAGTCTGATATCTTTTAAGATAAATTAGCTCAGATAAAAAAAAAATTAACAAAACATACCACACCACACTGATGGAGCTAGTCTAGGAGGACTTGAGTAAAGCCTTTAATGCAGTTCTGTATGGAAAATGAAGAGTGAAGCACACAGGTGCGACCCAATGCAGAAATGTAAAGTATACTGAAGATCTGTCAAAGGAGAAACAACTGGAGAAATTACTACTCTGGGAAGAAGTTACTACTTGTATTCCTTAAGCGTCAGTTTAGGGAATAGTTTTCTTTTTTGTGAGTGACCTGGGCACAAGAAACAGCTGTTTGTTAACGAATTTGCTAATTGCAGAAAGTTACAATGTGTAAACACAGAGGAATATCAGACTGCACGCGAAGAAGGACAAAAACAAGGACCAGATAATAAATACAAGATGAAATTCAACAGTACAAGCCATAAGGTCAGGAATTCAGGGATTTATTTCCATGGCAAGCTGAGAGCTCATCACTGCAAACGGAACACTGTGATACCACAGTAAACTGTCAGACCATGAGGTGATGAGCTACCAGCACAAAGCACTTAGGAGTAAGCACAGTCCTACAACATACCCAGCAGAGATAGAAACACACGAATGCCCTGCACAAGATGCTGGTGAGGCCTTGTCCCAAACACTGTGTGTAATTATGCTGAACCCCTGTTAAAAGGGGATGAAATCACACTTGAACAAGTTTAGAGAAAGGCTAGTAGGTTGACCAGAGGAACAGAATGCCCTTCTTATGA
Organism: Pampusana beccarii; assembly: GCA_013399365.1. Classification (NCBI taxonomy): domain Eukaryota; kingdom Metazoa; phylum Chordata; class Aves; order Columbiformes; family Columbidae; genus Pampusana; species Pampusana beccarii. The sequence continues at coordinate 76,392 of VWYH01002506.1, read as the reverse complement.
GACGGAAAAATAGAAAGGTGAGCAGCCCAATGTACCGAAAAGAGCTACCTGTGTTTCAAAGTAAGGTTAACATCACGATAAATGGGTATAAACTGACAAGAAATGCAGGTTGGAAAGTCAAAGACTTCTAACCAAGAAACAAGATGCTGAAACTGCCTCTCAACAGGAGTTATCGGGAAACAAATTTAACAAACTGAGACAGAACTGGACAAACTCAAGGGATTCCATGATGATGTGCCTGCAAGCGTGAGGCACTAGATTTGAGGAGTCAAGGGGAGCTTTTCCAGCTCCGAGTCTGTGCTGACACAACAATAACTACTGTTCTGGCTGCCTAGGAGCTCAAACTCACAGGTTTTCACATGCAGGAGGTCATAGGTGGCTTCAATTACCATTGCCAGAAGGCCCTCTCTCTTTCCAAGCTATAAAGACAATCTAATATAGGGCTTCTTTTGCACTAGAAGCAGATCTGTAGACCACTAGGACATGCATCTTAAGAACTATATTGTCTCTTTTCCATCTCTCCTCAGGAATGCTCGAGATTTTTCTCACTCTTGACCAAAGCAATGCGTATTTATGATGAGATTTGACCTTGCAAGAAGGAAGTAACTACTCAGATCTGAATTTTGGATGGCTAGGTTTGGTGCTCTGAGGGGAAATGATTTGATCCTGTATGCAACTGTATTTTGGCTCAAGGCAAAGTCTGTTTTAACAAACTGCCTTTCATAATTCAAGCCTTGTCTTCCATAACCCTGTAATGGGGCAAGTAAGGTTTATTTACCCCTGGAACTGGGGCAAGCACAGGCAAGAGGGATGAAGGAGACGAACCAAGAGTAAAATGCAGGATTCTTTAAACTGAGCACTGAGAGGCCCAGAGCACAGCAGAGGTTCTCATGCAGCTCAGGATTATACAATCACCTTGAATACAAAATTGTAGCCCTTGGAAACAACAGGCCAAATAGATCAATGTAACCTCGCTGTTCGAATTGCATCAAAGAAACGATAATGGGGCTTTTAGCTTCTAAAGGCTGCACATCCCCAAGTGTGAGCTGCTTTAGTCCATTCAGTCTTGAAGCTCTGGGGCTCTCGACACGTTGCTAACGTGCCCCGTCTGATGGCGAAGCCTGTGCAATGAGACTGGAAGCTTTTTCACCCCCAATATTATGAATAGCTCAAAGATTTAGCTAAAAGTCTGAAGAAGGTATTTATATCCCCAGTGGGTCCTTCTGGAGCTGTTACAACGAACGCAGTGAATGAATATTTAACAACAGTAAGTAAACTGACATTTAGATAACTATGGTGACAGGCACACTTGATTTACATATTATGGATCAACAGTTTCTAGCAAAAGTCTCATTTAAAAAAAAAAAAAATCACTCTGAAGAACGCATCACTGCTTATCCTGGTTCATGCTACAGACCTTGATATTTTTAATAGACATTTTTAAACTTTAAAAGGTCTTAATTCACACTATAGGCTTATAGAGAAATTTCAAATAGCTCAACTACACTTTTTTTTTTTTTTAATGCAGGAAAAAGAAGATAGCAACCTTTTAATTCCAAATCCAAAAGGCCTCTTGCTAACTCTCAGCCATAGGCAACTTTTACAGCTGAGTTGCAAGACCTTAGAAAATCTGGACATTTTTGACATACCTTTAAAATACTAAAGCGCCACCACTCAAACCGAGCTGAGGTCCTCAAAAAAAAAAAAGTCACAGGGAGTAGGGATCAGCACGGTGACAGCAAATAAGAATAATGAATGTTTCCCGACGTAATTGCTGCACATTAAGATCAGCTCCTCTCCTTAAACTTAGTCACCTTACAAGCAGCAAAAAGCCTCAAGCTTCACAAGATCACTGCCTCTGCTGAAAGCAGGATGGAGTTTTTGTTTTCCTTTTGGGTTTTTGTTTTGGTTTGGGCTTTTTTGTAAATTAAAAAAAAGAGAGTGCCAGCAAGCTGTAGATGTAGGTAAGCATAAATTCTGTCAGTTGTATAATATGGTGCGTGGGAGGATACATTTGCAATGAACACGTTGAACAGACGCCCACAAAACGCCCGTCCCTCTACATTTGATATTATATGCACAGGGAGACTTGAGACATAGGGGGCTTTTTAACTGAAGCTTTTGATATCCATGGTAACCAGACAGAATTCATCCACAAGGAGGATCATCCTTAACTAGGATATCAAATGACCTGAATAGCTGATATAACTGAGTAACCCAAGCTGCTTTTCCCCAGAAATATTTCCAAACTGTGTTCTATTCAAACTGAACCTGTTCCTTCACTAAACACTCTCTTCAGATCTAGAGGATGCCAGTAAAGCCATTTGATTTCTTCTCTTAAACTAGGCTATACCTGTCCATACACGAAACGAAAATTGTTTTATTCTAGATTATTTCAAAGTGTATTTATGTGGACATGTAACATCTCATTTAGAAGAAAGATCTCAGGGCAAGCAGTCACTTACAAGGCCTATCAGAGAAAAGGCAGTAAGAAGGAGGAATACCTCCACATCCAGGTTGGATTCAAATCCCAATTAATTCAAAGCTGGGGACAAATGTATTAATGACAACCAGGAATCCACTGTGATTCTCTGTAAATCTGTTTCAATGACAAATAATCCCAGGCAAAGAACCTGACACTAGAAATAGCCATAAGTAAAAGCCTACAAAGAATAACTAATGGGCTGGGTGTATCTTCATGCAGATACTGGCACAGTACTGTTTTCAGAAGGAATATCAGCAAAATTCCACTTATTCCATATACAAGGAAAAAAATAAATTCAAGTAAAAGAATCTTGCTCATGTTTAGTCACCCCAGGAGGAGACTAACAGGTTACATCTGCTCCAGACCTGATTAGTTGCCATCTTGAGAAAATGCTTTGCTAGTTATTCTACAGTTTTTAATTGTTTTTCCCCAGGAGATGATTATATTTCTTACCATCTGAAGAAGGCGGGGTGGTTCCAAGAGGAGTGACAGGTGTCATTGGAATCGGGCTTGTTGGTGTTGTCATCAGCCCCATTTCAGGATGGCTCTAGCAGAAAACACAAATGCCCAGACATACACAGGTCAACAGCTTCCCGAGGCACCAGTCATACAGATCACTGCTTGTCCTGTTCCATGCTCTCACACAATAGACACAACTAATGAAGTTTCAAGAAACTTCAGCTTCTCCTTCAAAAAGCAAAGCTATGCTTCCTGACCCTGGACATCTATAATTAAACTGTACATCCATTTCTTTACTCCACAAAACATACAAATATATCAGAAAGTGGTGGCTGTACCCAGACAGATGAAATGGCCTTCCCAGTGTAAATGCGAAAAGGCATGCAGAAGCCTACACCATTTATAGCTTCCAAGTCCCCCCAAAACAACCCAGGGGTGTGCATTTGAAGTCTTCCTCCAAAATCCTTTTATTTCTCTTTCTAAAAGCAAATTCTCTTCGCTTCTGCCCTCCACTTGTTCATATTCAAAGATTATGTCAATTTATTACTTCCCTGTCTCACTATCAAGCCCAGGCACTGCAGGAAAAGAGTGCATAACACAAATAACACTATCATTATCGATCCTCTCAGCTTCCATCAGTCAGTTACTCTCCCCATTTCATCTTTGCTAATAGTTTCCTGCCTAATTACTGCTTTGACTTTACTCTTTGCAAGCTTCTGGGTCTATACACGCTGGTGAGAGTGTAGACAATCTGCCATGCTATTTTAAGTCTGGCTGCCAAACAAAGTGTCCATTTCATAGGACAAGTTTTACATAAATGTTTCTTTCACCTTAATACATAATCACAATTTCAAAATAAAAGAAAGGGACACAGAACTGCTGATTTGACATTAGTTCTGTAGGATTTTTCACAAGCAGATCTTTCACATTTTCTTTGAATATCTCATTTTATGACTAATTCCAAATTTTCTGGGATGTACACACACACACCACAATCCTAAGACAATTTTAAATAATTACAGGTACCGATTTAAACTTCAGAAAACAATTTTCCATTTAAAATCTTACATAAAACAGACTTGCTTCCATAGATTTTGCTATGGTGTTTACCTTTCTTTTCCCCAAACGCTAACCACCAGTTGAGAGATAACAGTGCCACCTAGCAGCAAAAACTGGGGACCAACAAGCCAGTAAGTCTACAAAAACCTTAACGCTTCAGGCATTAACACAGCTCTTCCTACGTGCCCACATAGTAGCAGGTACTCAGTCATTCCCGCAGGCCCTGGCAATAGGCACCGACTCAGACAAGAGCAATTATCAGCTTTTACGAGTTTTTTTTCAAAGGACAGCATGACCTACCTTGCCCTCTCTTAAATGAAGGATTACAGACAATCCACTCAAGAACATCAGACCTCCGCTTTAATTAAATCCATTGACCAGTGGTCTCTCCAGCTATCACCTTCACAAATAACTAGTTTGTCCTTTTATTTTTAAGAGATTTTACTCCAGCTGCTCTTTTCCTGCCCTACTCTTTTCCCTGCCAAAGGCCTCTCTTCCCTCAGGGATATCGCGACCACAGAAAGGCCTGAGTTTGTATTACACAGAACTGAAAGAGCAGAAATCTCTCACAAGCAGCAGGAATTAATAAGTTGGGAAAAGAGAGACAGGGAACCTCAGCAAATTAACAACGTATGGAACAGAAGCTTTCTTCAGAGGCAGTAGATGCACCTATCAGACCTCTTCCATCACCTCTACTGTCAGGAGCCACCAAAGGTCTCCTCTGTCATGCCAAGTGTCTAGCCTGTGATGGATGGCTGCACTTGGAGCACCCGAAATAACTGGGGAAAGGTGTTAACTGTTTTGGTGGTTATTTTTCTCACAGATTACCAGCGGTACTTAAGAGCCAAAATTAAAAGCCTAAACCTGAAGTTTTCCTCAACGCATCAGGCTATCCTTCCAGCTAGCCACAGCACAATCAGCAAATCAGACTAATTACCTGTCTCCCCAGCCACAACTGCCTTTGCAAACTCACACTGTGTGCAGAAAAGCATCCAGACATTTGTGGTCAGAGGTATGGAGCAGAAGGCTGCCATAGCTCTGTTTCTTCACCATAAACAGCACAAGGAGGAGTGCCATGTTCTGGCAACAGTCTCCCAAGCAAACAGGATTGATCTCTCCAAGGAAATTTAATCACAAACCAGTATGTGAAAAAAACAAACAGTTCTCACACGTCAATTAGTCCCTGAGCAAAGGATACTTAGACAACAACACGCAGTCCATGCACACTCAGACTGTCTTCTTTCCCTCAACCCCAACTTACCAAGGGCATGAGTTGCTTTCATAGCTCCAGCAATCTTACCCCCACCACTCCACCCACTGCACACCTGCTTAAAGGCAGTACCAACAGGGTATTCCACACAGCCCTTCCCATTCAGTGGGAAAAATAGCCCATTCTAACATGAGTTGTGCCCTTAAAACTTCACCCATTTTCTAGCAAGGCAAGAAGCATTTCCTAAAAGAATAATAAACCCAGGCCCTGGCCTGCTTCTGATCTTTCATGCCCACCTACACCTATAAGTGCATAGAAAAAAACAAAAACAAACAAAACAAAACCAAAACCAAAACAAAACAAAAAAAAAACACAAAAAAACCCAAACACACACACACAAAAAAACCCAAAAAACACAAAAAAATAAACTTGTCTTCTTACCAGTTCCATTTTTGACTTTCTAATCTGAAAGACATCTACTACAAAGAAATGGGCAAACAATGCACTGAAACTCACTTGTGCCAGAACTGTGATGAAATTCCGGTTTAGGTGAACAGCTTCATAGAGGGCCAGAAGGATTGCTTCATTTGTTCTGTGCAAAGGATAGAGACAAAAGCACAGTTAGGGCTAACACCAGATGAGAATCCCAAGAGCAAGCTTTTCCAGAAGCATGGTCCAGCTGAAAGAATAAATTTTTCAACTATATGAAACTGTGCCTCTGCAATCCAGTTGTTCTTCCAATTATTAGTAGTACTTAGCAATCCATAAAAATAGCTATTTTTAGAGCACAACTACAGTCTTTGTTCCCTTCTTGCCGAGTTCTCCCTCGTTGCTCAGTCTCAAACAGTGTTTTCCCTTTAAAGTCCTTTCTGTTAAGAGAAGGCATTCCTACAGACACGATAAACCCTCATATTTATCACTTCTCCCCTTTGATTTAGAAAACACATTATGGGGGACAAGAGTGCACAAACCATCACTTCCCATCTGCCACCTCCAATATGTCTATTATATGTCAAAAATGCCACACAAAAAACACAGGTTTGGGGTGTTTTTTTTATATACACTTCATTACAAGCAATTCAGCTGTGGCTCCTCCCGCTGCACCCTTCTCACTTAAGTGAGAATCCGTTGTTTGCAGGGGTGCGGTACCATTTTAGTTACAAGGGAACTGATATATCTTTAGCTTGCATTACTATATTAAAACAGCTCCATGATGGAGCAGATCATGTTGATCAGCGTGGTGAGCTGCCAACCGTTGTGTAACTAACATCTGTGCACTTACTGGACTGAGATCTTCTCATCAGCATCTGCTATGAACATGCTGCCCACCTATGGAAAGAAAGAGCATTGCACAGGAGGAATTTATGAAAGCTATTCACAAGAGAGAACACATGGATTTAGCCAAATCAGAAGTGCCCTGGGAGAGGTGTTGTCATCCAAGACACACACACAACTCTCTTTCTAATACTAGCAAAATACAAATGAGAAACAGGATGCCCATCTACAAACGCATTTCATTTTGCACTACTGTCATTGACTCATGCTTCACCTGTCATATCATAAAAGCAAAAAAAAAAGACTGTATCTTGCATGCCAACCTGGATTAATCTGCAATTCTGTAAAGGAACAACAGAAATAATTTCCCATCTGCTTGGCCCAGAGCAGTAGCAGTTTCACCCATCCCACTCCTGACATGCAGCTGCCAACACTGAGCTCTTGTACTACAGTTAAAACTCAGATTAAAGCAAAACCAAAATGAACAAGGGTAACAGTGGTCACCCTTTATAAGGAAGAAATTCACAAGTGCCTTCAGAGGGTAGCACTCCAAAAACTCAGACACTGCCCACTGCAGAATCCAACATTACTTCACGGCTACAGCGCACCCAAAGAAACAGATCTTTAAAGCTCATGACAGACTAGACTTTGCCACAAAAATATTCAGCTTCTCTATTTTAGGCTACATCAGCAGAGCAGCAACTTGTTTTTAAAACTATTTAGAAGTGTCTAACTAAGTGGCTATTTAGAAGTGTCCAACGAGTAATTGTGATGTTCAAAATAAGGTCAACTAGAATGAAAACAATAAAGGAAAACAATTTCAGTTATCAACACCAGAAGAGAGATCTCATCCTTTTAAAGAGGTTTCCCAGCCACACACCACCACACTCCTCAGAACACAGCCATTTCAGTTGTATTTGGTTTGGATTGGATCAATGCATCTCCTCCAGACCCCACATTCCAAACTCAGTTTTTGGAAATACCTGCTGAACTTCCATGAAGGCATCTCATTTGAGAACAGAAAAACACTGCTTACCATATTAGTTAGGGCTGAGAAGAAACCGCTCTGGTGCTCCTCTTCTTTATCTTTATATTGCCTGAACAAAAAGGAATAAGGATGAAGCTTCAGGGTTAGAAACGGAACTAGGGTTGTTTTATCTAAATCCCTATGAGACAGTCTTCTCTGATAAGGATACAGGATGGAGACATCTTCAGCATTCACAATCCCTTTTCAAGAACAGACAAGAAGAGATGCAAACGCATGTGAATTGTGTAGAGTTGAAGTGGGGTTTCTGAAACATGTGAGGCAGAGCAATGTCTGTGCTGTTCTAGAGGATATACCCAAGTCTGGGCTAACACTGAAGGAGAGGGACCAAGTAACTTAGGAAATTTTGTCCTGCACTGGCAAAACAGTAATGAACCACACAAACACGCAGCCAGTAACCACAGAACAGTTTGATTTCAATCATCACCTGCACCACAGACTAAACCAGAGCTGATCACCCTGTGGCCAGCAGGAACCAAGAGGACCATTATGGTTCATGGCCTGATCCTGCCTGGTCCCTCATACGTGGAGTAAGCGAAGCCAACAAATAGGTTGGGTACCCCACATTTAAGCTAATTTGCTTCACTTGACATTCACATGGACTAGCAAAGCTCACATGGCCATTTTTTGTGTCTTTCATACAGGAATCTGATCACACGCNAAAAAAAAAAATCATTTTTTGGGGAAGCGGGAAAGAAAGAGCTAAGCAAAAGAGGCCATAGTCTGAGACAGCTCTTGTCAGAATGAAGGAAGTTGGGTGGGTGAGGTTTTTTCTGCTTTACTGTAATAATTCACTCTGTTAAATTGTGATTTGCTAACTTGCATTGTCTTGCAAGTCATCTGCAAGTCATCTATAATAGCAGACCTTCAAAGGAATTAAAATATTTTTCTGGACACTTGGAGAATCCTACTGTATAAAAAAAAAGTTTTGGGTTGCTCAGGTGAAATTGCTATAGGTTTCCAAATTTTCCTGAAGGACTTTCTTCTTAGGAAAACGTACACATTTTTTGCTGTTGCTTACGAAGCAGAGGCTGGGAACATGCTACCCCTACTGCTGCCTTTCTGTCTCTCTCTTCAGAACCAGTTAACGCTTTCCACCATTTGCAAGAGCATACACCCCCTAACCATCTCTGATCTGGTATGTGGATAGGCCTGGATACATTTGTTTTAGATCATATTTCAGTTACATCCATTTTCTAATGGATAAATACTCAGCAAATCATTTACCCTTGCACTTGGGACTAAGATTTTACATGGTTCATACAAAGGTAAAATCCACGATAGCAAAAACATATACTAAATATCTTCCCCTACAGCAAGATCTCTCCTGAAGCACACCAGCAGAGCTGGTACAGATGCATTTACACTTGCAATAACAGCAGCAACTGAGCCAAAGTACCTCAAAGCATAAGACTATTTCCTGCCTCTCTGGGTGCATCAGGGCTGTTAGGTGATAAATAAGTGCTTTAACAGGAAAAAAAAAATGGAAATGTACAGAAACTATAATGCATCGAAAAACAAGAGACAAGTTAGATTTTACCTGTTATATTCCGATAAAGCCTGGGTAATTACAAGTCCCATACCCTGAAAACAAAGTGTTAAAAAATCTTTACAAATCTCACTGCAGGAAATCACAGACAAACATACAGCAGTGCTGCACTCCCCAAGATAACCTAGCATGCTATGAAGAATTTCCCCTGAAGCTGTTTGAACTATTAAGACATGTTAAGATACAACAAAAATATCATCCAAAAACCAAATCAAGACACCAAAATTTAAAGTTGAATACCCAATTACTAAGTTCAGAGAAAATTTACTCTCCTTGGACCTTCAGACAGAGCTTACTCACTCAAGAAGCCTCAATAAAGCAGCAAGAACTTCAGAAGGAAGCTGGTGTCAAAGACATCCAAAAGCTCAAGACAAAGGCCATAAACACTAGCAACCTTTTCACTTCTTGCAAACAGGCTCCACCATTCCAGAGCTACCGATCATCCTTTCTGTCAAGCTAATTAAATTAACTCAGAATAATCATTCTTGCCCTTTAGTTAGCATGGAGCTTGCTTTTTACTTCATACCTGAAGAACAGCTTCTGAGCCCAGACCTCACGCAGTTCATAGTTCGCTGCCACCTTCTATCCAGGCCTGAATAAAAAACTTAGGCAGCGCCTACAACCCAAAGTGTGTTGCAGGACTCCTGACTCAGGTACAAGCTTCCACTGAGCTACAAGAATTAACTTGTGGAGTGGTAAAATCGGATGATGCAGTGCTGGAAATGAGATATTCTTTGGCATGAGCTATCTTGTGCCTCTCTGGCACGTGACAGCAAATAATGTATAGATAGTTCATAAATGTATAATAGATCAACTTTAGCATGTTCCTTGCTACCTACCTTTTTAACCACCACCACCACCACTATTTAACTGGTGATCACACTGTCCAAATCATGAGCTGCCTAAGCTATTGTAGTTAGGGCAGAAACCCACTACCCTGGTGCTCTTTACAGTAGCACTGTTCCAGGACCACCTTTCCACCATACACCATGATTGCATTCATTACACGTACATGAAAGAACACCCCCAGCAGCACAGAGGAATCAAGTCAAATACTCACATTGAGTGTGGCCTCATCATCTACGATGGAGAGCTTCACAATGTAGGGATTCACTGACTGCTCAGGGTAGCAGGAGAGGGAAGAAAGAAAATTGGTTTTAAGTTCAGTCTTCAGGAAAAAAAAACCACACTTATTATCTTTGCAGGTTCACCCAACCACCTGGGAAGAGTCTCTCTCTGTACCACAAAGCAGAATATACACAAAGAAACAAGAGTCACAGCACATGCTAAGGCCGCTATGCCTGGGACACTTTTTCTTTACTGGCTCAGCCAGGCAGTCTCCTGATCTTTATTGAGAAGAGAGGGAATCTCTGCTCCTCCGCCAGCTCATCTGTCAGTCTTGAAAGCGGAGCAGCTGTCCTGCAATGCCGTTATCTGTGACACACACACTGTCACACAGCAGGAACAAGCAGCGAAGCTGGGACTGAACATTAGCGTTCAGATATCTCCCTTCTGCAACACCTTGCAAAGATTGCTCAAAGGAAGGAGGACCCAGAAAGGCATGACAACGTTATAGACTCATCTGCTGCGGGGTTAGAGCTCAACACTCGAACAGTTTATACCACTGAGAGCCAGAAGCCTCTGGAGAATATAAACTCCTTGAACTTAGCTGAACAAAGCACACAGGCTCCATCTATTAAGATAAGTCCCAATAATTTGGGAAGCATTTTAGATTAGCAATGTACATTTGTTTTTCCTGGTTTATATGCATCAGTGCAAAACTAACAAAGTTGATTTGAAACTAGGACAGAGAAGAAAAGACTCTGTCTAGTAAGTCCAAAGTGGATGGGAAGAATAAAACACAAAGTACGCATCAGATGCAGCCCTACAAGTGACACAGTTATCTGACTGATTTGCCCATGGCTTTACAGCAAGATTTAAAAAAGACTGATTAGAAAACACCACTCTCACACTTATTTGGTGCTTTGGGAGGATCAGGCTTTCTTTTCGGTTCAGAAAAGAAACTGCTGGGAACAGACCAATGCTCAGCCAGTCTCAGCCTGCCTCCAGCAGCACGCAGCCCTGTCTGCTGTATTAGAAAAAGACAGAAAACTCACACAGACCCATTTGTGCACGAAGCATGCAAAGACATTTCCTTGAAGCTGGAGTAGAGGCTCCTATTGAATAACAATATATGGTCCTGTCTGTACAACCATGCCCCCCCTTCAGAAATTAAATTTAGTCAGTGTCAGTAAAGCAGAAGCAAGCTTCAAGAAGTCATAATTAAATATAAATTAAAATCCATCCCTGTAAATATATCTTAGTTTCGCCAATTTCATTCTCTTGCTCTCCTTACATAACAAGCAGAAACTCTCCACACCACAGCTCACTCACAGAGGCGAGGCCAGCCTGTGATTCATGACCAATAAAAGCGATGGGGCTTTTCCAGGCAACGGGCAGCAGGGCTATGCTGGATTAGAGGCTGAAGGGTTATCCGAATTCCCAGATGTGGAGAAGCAGCAAATTGGGAGATACTGCACTGACCAATGCCACCAGGCTGCCCTGAGATGTACTCATACACGCCGTCCCGTTGCAGAAATGGAGGAGAGTGGGTTCCTTGTCATCTCTAGCCTATGAACCCCTCTCCATGCTCCCATTGCCCTTGACTTTCCAAGATGCATGTTCCATGTCTCCTGCTGCTTGGCAGCAAGATGACATCAGTGCAGGGCTGACAGGGTCATGAAGCTGGCCGAGCTTACTACAGATCACTGCCCTCCATCTTTTCAACTGTCATTTCCATATCTGCAAAAGGCTGTTTAATAATTCCTGTCCAAAGTATTCCATTCCCCTGACACATGCCATGCCTCCTCTTGGCTTCCCTAACTCCTTATGCAGCAGATGACTAATCAGTGCAATCCACATGCTGCATGACTGTGTGAGACGAGGCAGTTTCCAGAGCCTTTCAGTGTGCAAGTCTGTACCAGAGCGATGAGAACATTTCGTGTGCTGCCCACAGGGAGCACCGTGTGCTCCTGCCACTCCTTGAGAGCCAACAGTTCAAACAGTTATTGCCTGTGAGCATTAGTCTGCACATCTACCACAAACACCAGCAACCTGCAAGTTGTACAAGCGGCCCTAAGTCCAGCCCATACTCTTTACCTGCTTCTCTGTTCTAATCCTGTGATTTCAGAGTTTCCTACATTTTCCTCTCACTGGGAAGCACAGCACAAGTTTTAGAAGTCTAAACTGTGCCTGCCACTGCACAACATGCAGAAACATGCAACAGCCTTGAGAAATGGTTGATAAGCATTTTGAAAACTTAGAAGTGTGTCAATGAAGCGGTGACACAAACTTAGAAATAGCTTCTGCTTCCACCTGCCCCCAGAAAGAACACAAAAATATGCTTCTCAGCTCTTCAGAGAACACAGGTCTGTGCTTATCACTGCCATCAGATAAAAAACATCATAGCATTAGGGTCTTCTTGACAGTGACGAGGTACAGACACAAACTCCTGGAACCTGGGAATATCCAAGGTGTCCTTCACAAACTACCCTCCATCAGATGCCAACAATCTCAGAAATGAAGGTGGAAGCTGCAGGGAGATCATTACCAGGTAATTTTTAAAAGATAAGCCAATTAAAAGCAGATCAGAAATGCAATCCCCAGATGAAACGTGCCATATGAAGTGAGTGTTAAATGATGAAGCATATGGATATGGTAGAGAGAGATCTCCATGCCCCAAAACGTAACTCAGCCTCCAGTACAAACCTATGGGAAACAAATTTTTGGTAGGAAAAGAAAGCAGAGAAAAACAAGCTAATAACGTATAACCCCTAGTCAGGTGCTTAACTTAACATCTGTAACACAACCAAAAGCCAGAGTCCACTCGATTATCCCTTGCAAGACTTTTCCCTGAACACTCTTCAGGGATGATTCACAGCAGCTTTGTTGCCAGCCCAAATGAGAGCATCTCCTCTGCCAGCAGGCCATCCTGCAGGGAATGGGAGCTTGAATAATGTTTGTTAGAGATGCACTTAAAATAATTTGAGTTGTGTGAGAACTTTTTTTTTAAAAAAAAAGATGAACTTTCTGACTCTTCAATGTTGACAAGCGTCTCTTCAGCACATGTAGCCGACTGTATCAAGGAGAGGCAAGTGCACGTAATTGGACTTGAAGGGCTGTCGGATATACCATATGCTGCCAGACGAGCACACAAAGGGAAAAACACATTTTGACTAATTTATTTCAGCTCTGCCTAGCAAAAAACACCATATGCAATTCTAGCAGGTTGAACATCAGGCAAAGAAATTTCCACCTAGATGTTATCAAAGGATCTAACTATTGAAAAGTCACTACCTGGTTTTACATTTTAACTTGCTATTCTAGCAGGCATCCCTTAAAACACGGAGAAAGTGATCAAATAAATACCATTCCTCACAGCATTTTCTCTGTTTGGCAGCCTTTTGTGTACACTTAGCTTCACCATCCTCCTGATATAGTCAATTATTTAGTTGCTCTTTTATGTTTCTCTCACATAGCATCAAGGTAAAAATATTTTCCCTGAAATCAGGACTGGGATTAAAACAAACAAACAAACATACATAAAATACATCTGAAGACCTGAATAAGTATATACGTGGAATAACTTTTGGAAATTATTAGGTTTCAGATCAGGGACATCCTTTTAAAGGTTCCATGTAAAGACATGTAAATAATTTTTACTCCTAGAACAGAAATTAATGAGCAAGCCAAATTCTCAGCTACACTGGTAATGAAAACATTGATGGATATTCCACAGGGAATTTGAGAGGAGACTACAAAATTCACATCCCAAAAGTGTGAAAGAACATCCTGATGCAAAGCACACTGGTATTCACATTAAAGACAGACACAAAATCATAGTCAACTAATGAATTTTCAGCCTAATTAGATTTTCTTAAGCAGCTGGAAACAAAATGTAGCAACCAATGAAGTTCAGAACAAAGAAGAACCTATCAACTGCACCACAGCTAACTAAAAATTGAACTCCAAAAGGACTTGAGGCATGAAAATACACTACAATACACTGACAACCAGGCAACCACCAAACTGGTTCTAAGGGCCAAAGAACAGCAAATTAAAGCAGCTACGCTACTTAAGGATAAAGACTACAACTGCATTACTGCAGGCTTTGCTTGTAGCGCTGCTTACAAAAGGCAGCGTCAAGCAGTCGATATAAAAAACCTTCTTTCAAGTTGCTTTCAGTCTTGCCAGATGAACTCCTCAAGCTGAAATTCCCCTTGCTATACATCTGCTTCAGGCTGGATTGCACTTTTTAAACATCAGCACAATTTCTTTTGGGTACCCAGTTTGAAGACAACTAGGACAACGTTTCCCAAAGCACTGAACCCCAACTCAATACTCTACGCAAAGCTACTCCAAAGAGCAGAGGACAAGTCTTGCATACTCACAGCATTCTACCAAGGACATTAACTATGGTACACAGGGATCCGTAGTTCAGAGATGGGACTACACAGCTCTCCACCTTTTGGCCTGAATGTTGCAATGAGACCTCTGGTCTTTGTAGTCTGCCCCCATCAGTAACCTGACCCAGATCATGCCCAAGAGTTTTCCCTCATGGCCATATACTGAAAGCAAACTCGGTGTTCTCGTTCCATGCTGCCACAGCACAGGCTGCTGAATGGGATCTGTAATTCACGATTCTGACAACATTCACAGGAATAAGAAATTAACAGGGACTACTCTGATACTAAGTGTAGCTCTGTCTTTGCCTATTCTCTAGATATATTCAAAATTCAAAACAAGATCTATAACAAAACCAGGTAGGTTTTGGAGCCTGCCCCTTCCCAGTAATTCTGTTGAGGGTGGGAGTATTCCAGCACTTTCCCATTTTTTAACCAATTTAAGTATATTAATATATTCTTAATTATAGAAAAAAAAAAAAAGATGGATCACTACAGCATCACGCCTCATGCAAAGAAAAGCCAACATTGGCTGTTTTTTGACATTTGAAGTGTTTCTTTTTCAAGGTGATGAGTAACACAGGAAAAAATGGGAATAAACCACAAAGTAGCACAACCAGTTTAGAAAAAGGAATGTGAATAAAGTTTCTCAGAGAGGAATTCGTCAAAGAGATAAAGACAGACTTCTCTCTGTGATGTTTCAGTTCAGTCTTTGGTCACAGCTTCACCATCTCTCCTGGGGATCTGTGCTCTTTCAGTCTGCTAGTCAGGCTCTGAATCACAAATTCAGCCTGAATCTCAAGATGACTGACAGCTCATTTTACTTCGGAGATTATGTATAACCACACAGCCACACACACAGAGGCAAACATGCAAGTTTGGCACAAAAGTAACTCTTCCAAAATGACCTTCCTCAAAATACTTTCATGAAGGAAATACGAATCCCCTAGGTAGTTTCTTTCATGTTTGCACAAAACGAGCTGTATGAATATCATACACATTTGATTATACACATACATCAGAGACATATACAGTTAGCACAATACGACTGCCTTGCGAAACTTGGGTAGCTCTGTGCTGATACTCTGATAAATGTGATAGTGTGTACTATTGGAAACTACCTGAATAATCCAGAGGCCACTGTAAATTAAGAAAGCAGAGAGAAGTAATGTTTCTGTTACTCAGAATACCTACCTCATACTTTCTGTAGTTGACCAGCAAGGCAAGAAGGACAACAGCATCATAGCCGTGTTCCCTGCGACTAAGTGGGCTGGACAGGATCTGGAATAAATAATCACACTGTTCTGTTCAGGCCTGCTTCAGGGAGCTTGCAAAGACTCTCAGACAATGTGTGGCTGTAAAATGTGTATGTAAGAGCAAATTATGTCCTAACTGAAAGATGATATTTAAGGTTGAGGGAGTGTCAGTGCTTCCAAGAAGTTCGGCACACAGAGAAACTTATTTATAACAGAGCGGATGCATACAGGCTTTCTGGGCATAAAGGGCAAATATATTTCTCAAAAACACTGGACAGTATCTCAGTGCATCACCAACATTATCTGTGCAAGTTTTCTGGGTTTTCCCGAGCCCAGTTCCACTTCTAAAAAGTATAATTTATCAAAGAGCAGAAAAAAACTTCAATATATCCAGAATGCCTTCTGAAAAAAGTTCATCCAATACAGTAATTCTCTGTGAAATTAGCCTAGAAATCTGTTCAGCTTCTATCTATGCACAAATGTCTCAAGTGCAAGTACTTTAAATACTCAGTAGTGACTAAAAACAGCAGAAGAGAGTAAGGAGGAGACAGGATCAAAAAAAAAAAAAGACCCAAACTATGACTGAGCTGTGAATGGAAGCAACACAGTGCCAGCCATCTATGCTGCACTGAAAAAGCTGAAAAGCAAATACATGACCGAAAGCTCTCACTATGGAAAAAGAGCCCCTGTAGTAGAAGGAAAGCCCCTTACCTGTAAAATAGCTTCAAATATGCTGTTAATCATCACATACTCCAGGATGGTGTTCTGGCTAATGTTATCTGTCACCTGAGTACAAACACAAGTTTTAAAATCTCATATGAAGCCTCCCATGATGCTGTAGCTGCCTCTGGCACACACTAGGACTACCAGATGGACACATTTATCCAGAATCTCACACTTCGTCAGCAAGTCAAGGTGTGACTAGCAGTGCAGCTAGACATGAAAAAATCTGTCCTGCTACCCACCCTCCTCTCTGGCAAGAACATGACCCACGTATGAAGAGCTCCCCCTTTCTTCTACAGATATTTTACACAGCTGCATGACAACAGCCAGCAGCAGCTGAACAGACTGCTACACTGGTGAGAGAGAGTGAAAAAAAACAGGGTCCATATGCTCCACTGAGCGCTTTCCCATCACATACAGGGCAGCGAACACCTCCCCCATGCTCAATTATCTCTTATCATACACAAAACAGTTCACAGCGGTCCATCTCCAAGAGATGCTGTTTGTTCCAACTTCCTTATTCTCCGCATCCTCACCACTCCTGTGTACTCCACAATTCCTGTCTTTCCTCAACCCCTCTCCTCTGATCCTTTTCCATTTATCTGAGACTTCTTAAATACCTCTTCCCCTAAAAAAGAACCAACCAAACAAAAGTGCTCCAATTGACACTTCTGCCTGTGTCTCTCCCCTTTTTGCCCCAGTTGGCACCTATCTTATGAGGTGAAAACAGTCTGCTAGTCTGTATTAGCATCTTGGTTAGAGCAATGATGCACATTGTGGGCTGACCCTCGTTCTCATTCACAATTTCTTTCCCCTTGTTAAGCTCCACACTGCGGCATTCTGCTCAAATTTTGAGACAATTCCATCCCTCAAGATGTGGCTCATATAAGCCTTTAAGTTATACAGCTGGTATTTCTTTACCGTAACCAAGCAGAGAAGTAGTTTCAGACACAAGCTTTTGAGGCTTTCAGAACCTTCTGCACAGAGGAGCGAGTCCAAACTCTCCATCAGATTCTAAAGAACAACAATCACGTTATTTAAAAGTAATATTTAAAATTACTCGGAACATCTGTTATAAAAAGCTTTTTGGGACACTAAAATACAAGAGCATCAATACAAAGCCATGCTATTCCAGAATCAATAATTGAGCCATTATTACTGTTACACAGGCCATATTCACACTATTGGTTCTCAATGCTGTTTTGTGTTAACTACATTTGAATGACTACTGGCATAACATCATGATCATTTTCCAAGAATTTTCTCTAGATGCATGAGAGATTTTTGTACACATATAACAACAGACTTTATTCACCAAGTAATTCTAAGCTCCACAGATATGATCCTCCTTTTTGTTTGTAAGACATTAATAACAGTGCTTTCTTTTTTCAATATTCCATTTTACTTACAGGCATCATGAAATTTTTTGTAAGCAGCACACCTCCAATTTAATAGTACATATATTAGTTATGATTAAAAATTGACACTATACAGCTGTGGACAGACATTGATAAAGGTTTTCCACATACTAAGTTACAGGTAACAGTTATGCTTAAAAGTGTAGTTCTGATAGGCAAGTTACTACTTAATATTTTCCCTAAATGTACTACTATTTGTAGAGAGATGAAAATTTACTACTTTTTGTAGAGAAATTAAAAATACAACGGAAATTCAGCTTTATCACTGGTTACTTTGTCATTTCCCAAAACTCACGTGTTTACAGTGAAAAGCATCAAAAGTTTTAAATTGTACATATGCTGACAGCAACGTGAGAACAAGGGATATGACTATCAGCTAAAAATCAACCACAAGGTATGAGGTTCAATACCAGGCACTAATGCCCTGTGACAGTCTTTTCTGGCTTTAAGATTTCTTAGCAATAGTGACTGCACAGCATGGAACTAAAGGAAAAGAAAGAAAAGTGCTCTGTTGTATTACTGACAAACACAGGGAGTCCAAGTGTCTTTGTGCCGCTAGCAGGTAAAGAACTTCAGGGCAGCTGTTTTTAATAAGGGGCTGGAATATTTCCCCCAAAAGTTGCACCTCGGTAGACACACCTGTCTACAAATCACTGCCCCTGCAAGACGGCTGCTGCGCAAACTGTTTCTCTGCATTGCCAGGGCCTCACCTTCATGCATAGCTCTGCCTTATCAAAACCCACAAGCATGTTGATGATGTCAAACCCAGAAGTGGATTTGTTCTTCTGATGGACACCCCGAATCAACGCACACAATGTCTGCAAAGGGAAAAAAAATAATCAGACAGTAAGATGTAAGGCAATACCTGTAACTCAATAGCAAAACCTGCCCTAAAACCCATTCCTAGCACTGGCAAAGTACAGATATTTAGATGAACACCACCAGCCTAGAAGCCATACATTCTCTCTGACCTCTCCTCCACCTCTGTTGT
This sequence comes from Pampusana beccarii, assembly GCA_013399365.1. NCBI lineage: Eukaryota > Metazoa > Chordata > Aves > Columbiformes > Columbidae > Pampusana > Pampusana beccarii. The sequence goes on along the minus strand of VWYH01002506.1, from coordinate 57,460 downwards.
TTCTAAGGAGGATCTTGGATACTGAGAACTGAAAAAAGTTAGAGGAGAATATACTGATCCATACTTTTTCTGTTTGTTCACCCCTTCATTTCACATTTCATAGCACACTGGAGAAAGGTAACCTTACTGCTGCTTCTGTCCAGACCCAGTTTGTACCAGACAGCACCACAATCTTTGGAAAATAGCTGAGTGTGGCTTTAAGGCCAAAAATAATTATCAGAAACTTCAAGGCAGAAGCAGCGCCCAGTACATGGATAGGCACGTCTTAGAGCTTTCCAGATTTATTTATTTCAAGCATGCCAAATACACATCCATCCAACAGAGCTTATCACATTAAGCCTGTCCAAAGAGCAGATGCTTTTCCTATAGGGAGCACAAACTTCTGTTTGCTACCCACACTGCTCTACTAAGTCTGACCAGTAAACTGCCCCTTTGTCAAAAAAAGAGGAAAAAAGATTCTCCAAGGCTATCAGACAGCCTGAGTTTTGCTGACTGCTGCAGGGGTTCTAAGAACCTTCCCACTAAACATAACCTCTTTCACATTTCCTGTTGCAGGCACCGGATTACAGGTTCACACCACTCGGAGATCGCTGGCAACATACAGGTGTCAGCATGCTGGGCTTCCTGCAGACACTCTGAGTAATCTACAGCCAGCAAATGTCTCATTTGTTCCAACAGAGGGAAATTTCCAAGGTGACTTTTATCGTCAGACACCTTTCAGGTCTGTGACAAGGGGAATGAGCAGTTTCAGACTCCACCTTAAATTCACCTCTGAGAAGGAACTAGTTTCAGAAGATGTAAAGCTAGAGACAGATCTCTAGGAATCAGCAGACCTCCAGAACCATACAGAAGCAAAAGGGTAAGGTAGACATCCTTTTTTTCATTACTGTCAGTGATAGGATACTTGGCTCAACAAACCCTTGGTCACCATGGCTGTTCTCAAGAAAAGATTGCTTAAATAAGTTTAGGCTTCAGGATCAATTTCCACATGAACACAGCCCAATTAAAGAAATGCTCTCCCAACTCAAGCTCAGGATGTGATACCTGGTTCCTGTTTACACTCAATCAGCAGGATTCTAGACTTGAGCCCTGGCCTAACTTTTGCAACGAGCCTGAATACAAGTTTGGGAATTCAGAGATGGGCTAGAGCATCTATGTAGCTATGACTACAATATCTAATAGCATAGTTTCAAAATAATTCAATAATAATAATAATAATAATATGTATGACAGAGGTGTCAATATTCTGTTTAAAATCAACTTTCCCAGCTTACTGCCTGTCCAATGTCTCCTACAGGTGACTTCTCCAAACCTGAAATTCATATCTTGTATTCCTGCAGCTGAGATAAGCTGAAGCAAATGCATTCACCAAACTGTAAGAATCAGCCTGTAAACTAACAACATCAAGACTGAGGAGGGAAGTCTCCCAAACAAGACATGGGACAGCGTAGCTTTGGTATGAAGTAACCTGCAGGAAAATGGATATTAATTCTGGGTGACAATTCTTCACAGCTTCCAATAGAAAGCATCCAGCAGGGACAGTCCTCTCTATAAATTTCACTCTAACTTCTCCAGAGCTTTATTTCATTTGCAACTCATATGGAATTCACAAAGGAGGCTGAAATAAGGGAGAACAGGAAAAAGTAGGATACAGACAAAGCTACACAGAGCACTCTTGAGCCCCCAAACTGACAGCCTGCAGTGGGAACAAACCCCTCTCGTCCTCACCATTGCCATCCACTTCATCCCCCATCCTGCCTCCTGAATTCTGAAACAAGCTATTGTTTTTCAAAGACCAAAGAGACTGTGAGAGTTTCTAACTTCTGAAGACAGTAGCAACTGCTCTGTAGACATCACATCTCCTCAGGAGCAAAGAAGTGAACAAGATATTTGATACCAGCAGCAAATACATTTCCTCATCTGAAGCAAAAGAGAGCATTCCCTGTCTCTCAGCATGGTACCTGTAATGCATTGACCACTCTGATCGGGTGTTCCTCACCCAGTGCCTGGATGCAGTGCTGAAACAAGCAGTTGATGTTATCTTTTATTTTCATTAACTCCTCCCCATCCAGAGCCTCCAGCTTGCCTTCTAGATATTCCAAGTTGACCTGTCAGGTTAAGAAGCAGTTCATGCACGTTATACAACTGCTGACACCTTAGAAACACAAGTTCTTGCACTGACAGTCTGCCACGCCATAGGCAGAGCAGCAGCAGCAAATCAGATGATGTTCAGTTCCTGTTACCTTCATCAGAAAGAGCTCCTCCCAAAACCTCGGGTTGCATTTACTGGGGTCCTCTGTCTGAAAGGAAAAGGAACAGCCATGAGAGCAAACAAGAAGAAATCATTCAGGCAGAATTTAAAGAAAACCATTACCACAAGTAGCTCAGAGCCAGCATCATCCCACTGGATGAACAAGTGGTCTCACAGTAGAGAATTCCGTCTACACAGAGTCTAAGAAACAGGACAAACAGAAGCAGCTCTCACTTGGGATGCCTCTGTTTATTTTCTGGATTATTTTTTGATAAATACTTGAAAAGCTGTGACTTTCTGTAGATCACAAACGGTCCTGATAGACAATAAGGCAACGTGACATGAAGGAAGAGAGCAGAATGCACATCTCTGCATGACAGCAGGAGAGCCTGAAGTGTAGGCCCACACCATGCAGTCCTTACCTCCGGAAAAGAATCCACCATGCAGAGCCCTCAGCACAAACTAAACCAAGAAAATTTAACATAACGCTTTTGAAATAAAGAGATGCTCAAGTCTTACCATGAAAATCTCATCATACATCAACACAACTTTCTCCTTCAATGGCTTCTTGGAGGCTGAAGATTTCCGGAGCAGCCCACCTTTCTTCTCTGTTTGGGCCATGCTGTAGACCCTGAAGGTAAAAACAGACAAAAAAGGCTAAGGAAACTTAAACTCTTCTTCAAGACATATCTGGCCTGCCTCAACCATGAAAGACTTTTTCACTGCACGGAAATACTAGTAGTCTCTCACAAGCTGAATGTAGGGGCTTTAATAACTATACCAGATAAGAAATCAGACCAAAGGCACCATCTAGTCCTTCAGTCCCTTCAAAGAAAGATGCAAAACTCCAGCTACAGGAAGATACAGAATAAACTGTTTACAGATAAATTTTCGTAATTCTTCTCTGCCAGAAACTGATCCACGATCCAGACAAATGCAGCTGACATCTACAAAACTGTGTTTTTTTTAACTCATTGTATGAACTGTGATGCCTGTTACCAAATTGATATCAAGCTCTTTTTGACGCTGGTCAAGCCTCAAGGACATCTTGTGACAAAAAGCTCCTGAGACTTCTCTTATGTTTAATTTGCTGCCTACCAAAGCACTCCAAATTGTGCTTTTGCACTTTGAGGCAACATCCAACAGTAGGAAACATTTGGCTGCAAAGCCCCCTAAAGCACTCCTGCCACCCTCACTCATCCCTACCTCTGCACCTTGGCATCCCTCACCTACACCAGCTGCTCTGCAAACCAAGCCAGAGAAGCATCTCAGCCTCAAAAACATCACAAGCAGCTCAGTTTTGGGAGGAGGATGAAGGAACACATGGAAGAAGCTTTGCAGAGATTTTTTTTATTTTTATTTAAACAAACGAATTTCCTGATTCATTTGACAACAAAGGTTTTTCTAGAAACACAAACAGGTTTTCCTATAATTAAGTGGTGTCTCATGGTTACTGGTTATCCTATTTAAAAAAAAAAAAGGAAGTATTGTTATTACAAAACGATCTGTTACACAAAGTAACAGCCCTAGCTGTCGTCCTGAACCTTCTGACAGTCAACCCATTCCAGGGGCTGAGAGAGTCTGAACACGACTTGCCATGTACTCTCGACCTCATGTCTGATGCTACAAAGCACATCACCACTCTGACCTTGCAAATATGTATTTATCTGCATCAACAGGTTTTTCTGGCAAGCATCGCAGCTTTAACACTGTTCTAACCTCCTCTAACACTTCAGCACTGTCAGAGGTACTTAGCAGAAAGGGAATGCCCTCCCTTCTCACATCTCTGAGCTCCCAACCTTTCTCCCATTCCTCCAAAGGCAATTACTCACCCAACAGCAGCACACCTCAGGCAGAGGCTGAAGTCATGCTCCAGAAAACCACGAGCAGGCTCTTCTGGCAGCTGCACTCAGCCACGCTAAATTATGCACAGAGAGGTAAGTTCAGCGCAGCCTCCAACACCCAGAGCTTCCCGAGCTGGCAGCCACGGAGACAGCTTTGGATTCAGCCTCCAGCCCAGACCGCCTGAGCCCCTTCCACAACCACAGCACGTTCAGATCGGTCTCTCCCTCAAAGAGCAGGTTCTAGCAACTACTGAACACCAGCTGCAGATCTCTTCTGCATTCTTTCCACTGCAGACAGCGTTTGATTGTCTTAGACTACAACTATGTTCTCAACTAAGACTCTCCATGCTCCCAGAGGAGGTTTTTCACACATCCATCCCTTGAGCCATAAATCTCAGTTCTAAACAGCAGGAAAACCTCTTTGGGGCTGGAGAAACACTGCAGCTGCAAAAGCCCCTACCCCAGGTGTGAAAGGCAAGAGATGTGCCTGGGTGGGGAAGCAGAGGGTAGGACAGAGAGCAGCAGATCCCACACCTGAAAAGCTGAGATTTCTATAGGGAGTGGGAGATCTGCTCTCTCTGCCCTCCAGGAGGGGAATACACGCAGCTGGCTGGTGTGTGTGCTGGAGTGAGAATGGGAACAGGCCCAAGCTTAACAAGCACTGCACTTTAACCTCCTGTAAACACAGAAATTATTCCTGTAGCCTAGTGGGTCTATATATCCAATTAAGACAGAAAAAGGTTTCAGTCTAACAAACAAAAAAAGAAAACATTATTCAATCATCTTGATAGCTTCTCTTTTACAGACTTTGCACTATTTTTAAACTGTCATGGGAAATAAGACATTATTCTAATTAGAAACATAATTGGAAACAGAGAAATCTATTAAAAACCAAATGAAGAATGATGTCACTTCTAGCCCAGCAATACAAATCTTACCCAAGATTGCACAAAACAATTTCCCAACTAGAATTGTAGGTTTCTGAACCTAACGCAGCCGCCAGCCCAAGCATATAAACACATCCATCAGCACGCTTCTAATTGAATTACAGTTAATGAATCCCAATGTCAAAACCAATAAACTAACTCTCAGTGCTTCTAGGTCAGCGTTCTCACATCAATTGTGTATGTGAATGGATCAATATACTCTGCTTAGTCCCTGAACTTTGAGAGCTGTGTTTTCATGCTTCTCCTACACTTCCATAAAGACAGAAAAAAACGAAATCCCACAAGACACAAAGGTTTGATGCTGGGTGAGCATCAGAGGGATGGCATGATCATGTGAAAATTCTAGTGTCTGTCAAAATGGGACTTGGGATTCATATTCTCTTAACCAAAGCTGCACAGAGCACATACAAAGAAGACTGCTACCGGCAAGGATTAAATAATGTTCTTGTTTATAATTTGCTGTTCTACAAATGAGCATATGGAGGAGCAAAGGGAGAAAAGTAAAAGTTGCCTTTCATGCCAACGCTTTATTAGGCTGTGCTTGTTTCATAACCTATGATGATCAGGCTGTACAAATGGCTTTTTCTTTTCACTTTATGACATCTTGAAAACGTAATTACATAAAGACAGAAACAGGAAACTCCATTTTGTTAATGGGGACCTTCTAGGCAGCTGCAGAAAACAACAGTTAAATGCAAAAAACATCCATAACTAAGTTGATGAGGTGTCAAATTATGAGGACGCCATGACAGCTTATGAAAAACACACTGAATATGTTTAACAATTATCCTTTAAGTGCATCACATTTTAAAAGCATCACTGCATTTTCCACATCGTAGGCTCAAATGGATAATTTATCTTGTCAGTAGGTCAGTCCCATTAACACATGCTGCTGAGCGAACCTGCCGCAGTCACTGCACGGGAGAACCAGCCCTCGGGGCCAAGAGGAGCACATGCACGGGACTGTTGGAACAGCAAGTACACTGCTGTGCAGCAGAACATCCACAATGCTTCATCTAGAACTAAAAGAAACCTCGACAGAGACAGAGCATGAGTCTTGGCAGCTCAAAGGCAGAAAGATAAAAGCCATGGCAGACAGAAGTTCAGGCACACACTTGCTTTATCTGCCATCAACCTCAGGATCAGCTGATCCAGGCAGGACGAAAAGGATGAGCCCATCCAGCCATCCACCTCCTTTCCATTTCATTCTAGAACTCATAGCAGAGATTCCAACCAAACACGTGACATTCTGATGACGGGATCTAGCAGCTTTTTGTTAGGATACCCACAGGAGAAATTAACTTGACATTTTGAGTCTGAGGTTTACCCAGACGCGTGCACATTGAAAACTGGCTGGTCCATACCGTCGCTCGGCTCCCGTACATACATTATTACTGCATAGATCATCTTATAAAAGTAAAAATCTACTGCAGAGAACACAACACTAATGCACATCTACACTGTAACGACATCAGGATCCAAAACTTATAACTTCTGTAATTTTTCATGCAGCCATTCAAGCATGGTATTTTGCATTTAACTGCCCTAGGCTAACAAACCTGAAAGGCTTCAAGATTACAGATGCATATACGGAAACCCTACATACAACCAAACAGTAAGAATATTTTTTTCAGTGTGGATGCCTCAAAAAATACACTGTAACACTTCTTGGCTAAATAAAAAGAATACAAACAGACGACATAAAATGGTATTTTCACATACTGACTGACTTAGCAAACCATTTATTCCCTATCTGAAAAAGGCAGTGGAAACAATGTGATCTATATTAGTGTGTTAATGCCAAAGTCACAGACCTCAGTCAATATTTACAAAGACTCTGAATAAGAACTGAGCTACTTTCACTCTTAGAATCCAATATTCCTTGGCTTGCCACTGCTACTAAGATTGGACTCACTGGTTTAAGTATTTCAAGGTAGTACTTGCCCCACCACCACCAACCACCCACACCTGGGACCCAGTGTGACACCACTTTGCCTTTCAAAGTATTTTGCAGGTATATCACTCAAATCTAATGGAAAGTTGTGCAAAAATTATCCTGATCATAAAAGAGAGGGGGATAAAACTCTGCCTAAAAGTTAACCTATAGCTTCTAAAGCAACACATTATAACCCAAGTAGTTACTAAACTTTTCAGTGCAGCTCCAGGAAAATCTTGCACTCAATCCAAGTGATGAATCTGCAGAGTCAATATCAGACCTGAGCAATGGGCAGTCAAAACACAGGTTCCAGCACTCATCCATCAACAGAATCAACAATCTGCACTGTGCACACAAGTGTACAAATCCCAATGCACAGACAATGTCTTGACTGAATTAAAGCTCCAGGATCAAAACCAGTAGGACCACCCGGCAGCAGCCTGGCAGACCACTACTGAAAACTAGAGAGGAGGAACACGTTGGGCTAGATTTTGTCAAGGCTTTAGGAACTGCTGTGACCAAATTCCCGCTAGAAGCCCTTTTGCAGCTTATGCTCTGCCAACTCTCGTGTTCGCAGTTATGGTTCATTACAGTAGGTCCACACTGCTTTTATATTTCATGCATTCTTTATGGCTTTATTTGTATACAGTCCATTGGAATGAAAACTGTTCAGTCTGTACCTTCCTTGACAACTGTAAAGTGCCCAACCCATCAAGAAGGGAAATGGTGACACACACAGCACACAAGCCTTGAATCCATCTAGAAGAATTAACAGGTGCCTTCATGCAATATATGACAAGAAATACATTCTGAGGGTGTGCAGATGACAAAAGCCCACATAGATCCTACTTATTTCTCTGCAACATAATCTCTAGCACAGTCCCAGTATATGCATTTTTACTAGCAAGTCCCTCCATCCCACTCAGAGGAGTAGTGGTGTACGTGCTTCTACATAGTACAATCTAAAGTTCCACCAATAGTGATACAGTTTTCCCCCCTTGAAAAACAGGAAAAGCAGCTTCCTGATGCAGATACAGCCACAGACTTCCACCCACTACACCTGCTTTAGCAATGATATAAAAAAATAACATCCAAGTTACATTTTTAACATTTCATTCATAATTGCCTTTCATTTCTAACTGTCCAGTTAAAATAACACCCAATCCATCAACTTCACACCATGAACTAGTTAAGCTTCTTCCTGTCAAGTCCATCTAGACAAGTGTCACACGCTTCTACCTCCATCTGTTCACACCATTTTTCCAAATTAACTTTTTTATTTCATCTCGTTTCCTTTCTGTATTCCCAGCTACAATGCCCAGCTCTCTAATGTCAGAAAGTCTCTTTGGGTTTTCACGTTTCAAGCCCATCAGAACCCATCCCACCTAGTTTAATCATTAAAAATTCCGCACGGCCTTTGCACCTCAACTTAAAAAGCTCATGCCACTCAGAGACCTTTTCAAATGCCTCCCTTCTGAAGAGATACACTCTCCCTGTAACCTTCCCTGCCTTTTTCACAGGGTTTCAGCTGTCAATGTGGACCCGAGGCCCACAGTGAACACAGCACAGCTGCATGACCTTGGCCCTGACTTCTGAGGAAGCTGCTACGTTCTAAGAAAATGCAGAGTAGAGCCACATCAAGATAGAAAGGTAGAACTGCAGAGAGGTAACATTTCTGAGGCATGGACCATTAGTAGCACAAGCACTCAGGAGGAAAAAATACAAACACTAAAAGGTATGAGATCTTTTTAAAAAAAAAAAGCACCAGGAAGTCAGAATACAGCAACTCAGCAACTCCGAGCAGGAGAAGCTGACCCCTTTCCTCCTGAGGGATGTCTGTGTGGCTGCCCGGTGTGTCTGCAGGCGTGGTGAGCAGATGAATGCCTAGCCTAGCAGCTCATTAAAGCCTCACTGTTTCTTTTGTGCAGACTGGCCAATAGCTGTTTAACATTTTTACATTCTATATACCCTGCCTGCAGAGTCTCTGCACACAGCAGAAAGTGCTTAAAGTGACACAGACACAGATTACGCTATTATTATTGGAAAACCAAACAGATGTCCTTTTCCCTCTCTGAAACTCCTCTTAAAAATTTTTGTAACACTTCCTAGTAGAGCTCAAACAGCTGGTGAACTGCAATCACCACATATCCAAATTATCTTACTGCTTTGCATATTCCACCCACCTGCTCAGCCCAAATTTGCTCTCATCATATATTCAGATTACAGCCTCTGCTTAAAAGCAAACTTTCTTATGGTGAACATACGCAACAGGGTTTTGACTGAGGCCACAAGCTTGCTTAGGTAGCCTTTAGCACCATACACACAACAAGTTCCCACTCCTCTGACACTGTTTACAGCTCCTCTCTGCTTCACCAACGTAAGTGTCCAAAGGACGGTGAGGTAAACCTGATAACTAGAATGACCAGTGATAAAAAAATATGGCCTGCTCATTCTTTTCCTAGAGTTACCTTGACCCCAAACCATTCCAGCAGCCAGCTGACACTGCGGCCCAGGACCAGCAGAGCCAAACGCCCGGGCAACCCCAGCACTTACTGGGGCAACGCGGCAGTAACGTGTCAATACCGGTAACAGCAGCAGTAATGTGTCAATACCGGTAACAGCGGCAGTAACGTGTCAATACCGGTAACGGCGGCGCTACAGGAGCGGGAAAGGCCCCACAACTTCTTAAGCCACAGACTCGTACTAAACCACAGACTCGTACTAAACCACTCCCGCTCACCCGGAGGTGCCAGGAGGCGGCCGGGCCTCGGGCAGGGCAAGGCGGGCAGCGAGGGGCTCCGGCACAGCCCAGCCTCACCGGCCCGCGAGAGCGGCCGTGGCAAAGCCGACCCCCGCAGCCAGGTGCCGCCAGCACCGGCTGCCCAGCGGGCGCGCTCGGCTCTCCAGTAGCCCTGAGAGCCGGGCCTGCGGGGCACCCCGGCGCGGCCACCGGCCCCAGGCGGCGGGCAGCGCCCCCGCCCCGCGGAGATCCCNCCCCCCGCGCCCCAGCACTCACCTGCGGCCGAGCCGTTCCCCTTCCCACTGCGCAGGCGCCGCCCGATGCGCTGCGCACGCGCTCCGAAGGTGGCTGCGCCGCGCGGTCCTAGCGCCGCCGGCATCTAGGGTGGGCGGGGGGCGCTGTCAGCGCCGAGACTCGCCGCCCGCCGGTCTCCCGGGCGGCCCCGGGACTGGTTCCCGGCGACAGCCGCAGGCGAGACGGGCAAGGACAGCGGCAGGGAGACTCCTCCCCGGGCCACACGGGACTCGCCTCTCCCTGAGGAGACTGACACCCCCGCCCCCCGGTAGAAAATGGCCCCTCCGCCTGCGAAGCCTCCTATGCCGCCCCCGGGCCGCGGCACCGCCGCCCTCCCCTCACCGGCGACGGAAGTAGGAGAGGGGCGGCCCAGCCCGGCGCAGCGCGGCTCTGCCCGGAAGCCCGCCGCCTCGTGATTGCGCAGCGCCGGCGTCCTGCGGAGCCCCGCCGAGCCGCCACCGGCCCGGCCCC
>VWYH01002506.1:26587-46940 GCA_013399365.1 Pampusana beccarii | reverse complement strand
GGCAGGTAGGCCCCGCGGGGTCCCGGCGGGAGGGGTCCCGCGGATGCCTGGGGCGGCGGGGAGTCCCTCGGGCGGAAGGGGGTGGCCGGGGAGCCGGGGGTGTGGCAGGCACCTCGGGGGTTTGGTGCCCGCGGAACCGGCTCGCCGCGGGAGGAGCGTCCCGGGGGGGTCCCTGGGGCTGGAGGGTCTCCAGAGACCCCGGGGAGCGGGGGGAACTGGGGGGGCTCCGCGGCAGCAGGAGCTCCGGGCCCCCCCTGGAACATGCTCTCGGTGACCAGGGCGGGCGCCCCAGGATGAAGCGGGCCGGGATGCTGCGGCACGTCTCCGACTTCAGCGACTTCAGCCGAGGCCACCGGCTGCAGGAGCTGCTGCGCCAGGGAGAGGAGCCCAGGCACGTCTGCTCCAGCCCCGATGGGCAGCACCTTCTGGTCCTGCAGAAGAGCCGGCCGCCCCCCCTGCCCCGGCTGGTGGCCTTCCAGCGCCACGGCATCGGCGGGGCCGACCTGGAGAGGAGCTGGCAGCCGCCCCAGCCAGCCCTTGTGGGACTGCTCTTCCTGCAGAGCCCTGTCACACTGGGCTCCTGGGCGCTGGCCCTTGTGTGGGAGCACGGCCGGACCGAGGTCTGGTACTTCACAGTGGCCGTGGGCTGGCAGCTGCTGCAGACGCTGGAGCTCTGCCAGGGTGCCCGGGCACGAGTCGTCTCCGTGTGCAGCCAGGGAGCCAGCCTGGTGTGGTGTGAGGAGAGGCCTCCCCTGGATGCCCACTTGGACATGAACAAGTGTGCCTTTAGGTTCTGCGTCTGCACCCGGGCTCTGGAGGTGGAGGAACAAGGTGTGCGGCTGGGCACCGTAAGGATAGTCCTGCACAACAGCCCTGAGTATCAGGTCCTGGCCTCCCCACAGCACGTCTTCCTGATGCCTGCCGCTGCCAGCTTTGCCACCACTTCCAAATTCCTCCTCATCTGGCATCCTGAGAAGACAAAGATCACCATCACAGCCCCCTCTGCAGGCTTTGTCCACAGCAAGGTGCTGCGCTCCAGCAGCGAGTCAGACTTCAGGAAGCTCCTGCTTGGGTCTGTGGGTCTTCTCTCAGGTTTAGCACCTCTGGACGTTCACACCTCCACGGTGTCCAACAGTGGAGGTCTGCTGCTGGTGAGCACGAAGGGTGCTGTGAACGTGGTGGAGCCAGATGGTTCCCAGAGGCATATCTTTGACCTGGAGGGGGGCCCCCTGGCGCAAGGAAGTCGTGTCCAGCTCAAGACTTTTGGCAGCATCCTGGCCTGCATGCTGGCTGGGGTCCTGTACCTCGTTGACCAGAATAGTGGAAGGCTCATAGAAAAGAAAATCCTGAGCATGAAAGAAGTGCATTTCCTGGAGACCCCGGGAGAGGAGGACAGCATCCAGCTCCTCACTCAAACTGGCATCTACAGCTTTAGCTTCTCCAAACCTGAGGACAGCAGCAGGCCTGAGCCATGCCTGGTGGAGATGGTGTTTGAGGAGGCCTGCAGATACTACCAGAGAAGGAGCCTCAGCAGCTCCAAGCTGACAGTGGAGAAATTGAAGAAAGGTGGTGTGTTCCAGGCTCCTGTGGCCCTTGCTGCCATCTTGCAGCACAGCCTCCACCAGAAGCAGAAGCCAGCTCAAGGCCTCCAGGATACTTACGCCAAGCTGTTGAGCACAATGAGCCTGGAGCTGCAGAGCTACATGAGCTTGGAGCTTCTCAAGACCTGCGTGGTGTGTGCCCCAGAGAGTGAGGTGGAAAGCTACTGTGAGGAACTGGTAGAGCAGGAGGTCAGCCGTGTTTTGCACTCTGACATGGACAAGGACAACTTGGCCTACCTGAACTCTGTCTTTGCCTCCTTTCCCAAGGCTGCCTGGAAAGCCACGAGGAGCTGCCTGCAGCTGCAGCAGAATGGGGATGGCCTCCTGGTAGCTAGAGCCACGCCGGAGGTGTGGAAGAAGGTCCTGGGAGGGCCGCAGCAAGAGGAGGTGGGTCCGAATGGGGTGGTCCCACTCTTTGAGCTCATCTGTGCCTCCTTCCTGAGGTTCAAACCCAAGTGGCTGCCCAGTTTTGTGGAGCTGACCCAGCAGTACGTTAGCATTTCTTGGCCGTACAGCAGCAAGGAGGGCCCAGAGGGCCGGGTGCCACTCTACAAGAGAGCGCTGGGAGTACTGGCCAGGAAGAACAAGCACAGCGAAGCAGATGGTGAGATGGAGCTCGAACTGCTGCTCTGTAGCAAGAGACCTAAGGCTGTGCTGCAAGCTCTGCACCTTCTCATCGGCCTGAAGCAGTGGCAGCGGGTGGTGGAGGTGGCAGAGAAGTTCTCCAAGCTCAGCCCCTTGCTTAAAAAGGAGATATTCACCACGCTGCTGGCAGAGTTTGCCCAGCACCGAGAGCTGGACCCTTATCTGGACACACTGTGGCCATTGTGCCCCGCTGAGCTCACTGCCTCGGACATCCTCACTGTGATCCTGCAGCATCTCCCTCACTCCCAGGAGGACCCAGTGCCCTTCTCCAGCGACAGGAACCAGCTGACTGTTGGCTTGCTCAAGCCGCTGCTGCAAAGGGTTGTGCAGCATCCCTGCACCCAGGACGAGATGTACTCGGATGCCCTGCAGAGCCCCACCTTCCCCCCTCCCACCCCACCCCGAGAGCACAAGATCCCCTCAAAAGCAGTGGCTGATGATGCCCCTCAGCCACCCATAGCAAGGACTTCCTCCTCCTCAGCACTGGCACAGGGTGACACTGCGTGAAGCTGGGAAGCACAACGGAATCCCAAGCTTTGGGTGCAGGAGGAGAGGAAAGCCACATCCACCCCAGGAAATCCTGCCCTGCCTGGCAGTGTGGAATCCTGCTCCTTTCTGAAGCCTCCCTGCAGCAGCATCTCCAAGAGTTGGTTGGATGGCAGGGGTTGGTGGAACCTCACCTGAAGCTGGGACGGGTTTCTGGCTATTTCTAGCAAGTGCAATTGCGTGTTCCCTGGTGGAGGAGCAAATGCCAGGTACATTTGCAGATGAAAGTGCTGGCTGCACTACAGGACTACAGAACTGCTCCCTGCCCAAAGCACTTTGTTTTCAGTCTGCTTGGCTCCTTTATAATTTCACTTCTACTTCCCTGATCCTCTAGGAGTGGTGGTGGGGTGGTGGGCAGGGACACACAGTCTTTCCCCCCAAATTCTTTGCTCAGTGGGTTGGGTGCTGCCTCTTAGCTCTGCATGTGAGAAACTGGGCATGTTCCTTGCAGTGGGGTCACAGTCCTGCTGCTCTGGGCTCAGATGCTAAATGCCAGCGTGGGGCAGCTCTGTGGTACTGGGAATCCCAGCACACACGCTGGCAGCTGCAGCACTCTGCGCTGTCTCGCTGCAATTCCTCTGGGATCAGTCCTGTAGCTGTGACTGATTGCAGCTACTTAGCTGAAGAGAGCAGCCTAATTCCCTTATCTCTCTATCCCAGGCGGTACCCAAACTCTCTTCTGAGCTGAGAAGCTGGCAGCGGCCTGTGCAAGCTTGGGACTGCCCCTGCTTCTCCTCTCCTTTGTGAAAGCTTAGATTATGCTGCAGGACACCCGGGCCCTCTGTTCCCATCTCCTCTACCTTTGCCCTTTGCACACAAAGGGGCTTTGTCAGGGTCGTCTGGCTCATATTGTGCCTCTGTTTGCAAAGTCAGTGTAACTTGAGAGCAGTCATGCAGGAAGATCCAGGTTCCAGCCTCTCTCCAGCGCTCACTGCCTGGCCCCATCCTCAGAGAGACCCTGGCTATGGCTTTGCCCTTGCACTTCAGGGCTGTGGTGTGAAGGAGCTCTCTCTTGCCTTGCTGGGCTAGCAGAGCCTGTCTGGGATGGGATGGGGGGGATTTACCTGCATTAGTCCTCTTGAGAGTGGGGTTAGGTGTGGAAAACAGACTTCTTTTAAAAATAAAGGTTCCTAAAGCAGTGCTGGGGTAGTGGTGGATGTTGTGAGGATGCACACCCTCAGGAAGAGGGTAGTTTCGTTTTGTTCCTGGTAGAAAGTGGCCAAGCTTAACTCACCGTGGTAGTGCCTGGCATGCATCACTGCTGGGACGTGCTGGGCTCAGAGATCCAGCTGTGCCTGGACAGCCCATTCCCTCCACAGCGCTCAGCCCTTTACCACTATGAAGCCCTGGAGGCAGGACTGCACCAGCAGGTGGGTGATCATCCCATAAAGGCCATTCCAGGCAGTGCACAGCTGAGCAAAGGCAAGCCCACACAGTGCTGGGAGTAAGGAGACCTACCTGGGCTTCACTCCCATCCTCGCTGCAGCTGTTTGGTGCCACAAGCAACTCCCAAAGGCCATTTGGGCTTCTTGTTGGGGGAGCTGTGGCTGGGCCCAAGATAGGGTTGAGGCAAGAGGAATTTTTTCTCAAGAGCTGCAAAGTGTCCCTTTGTTCCTGGCTGGAAAACCAGCAACAGGGAGCAACAGGCTGACCCCAGCAGGAGTCAGCGGCCCTGGGCATGCAGTGGCAGAGCTGCTGTTGAAGGGATCCTTGTTTGTGAAACCGCTTTAAAGGTGCAGCAGGGCCTCCCCCAGACAAGAGCTCAGCTGCAGAAAGTCCCTGTGGTGGAGAATAATCTGGCAAAGGGGAAGAGGAACTGCTGCAACGGTTCTCTAGAGGCTGGCTGGCTGTTGACGAGAAGAAAAGGCCACGGCTGGAGGCTGAGCAGAGTGAGGAGCAGCACCCACAAAGCCAGTGAGCAGAAGCTGAAGCCACAGCAGTCCTGCGCAGCCACTGTCCCCGGGGCACGGCAGGGGAAGAGGAAGCGGGGAACCGTCTCAACCGCGACCGGGAACACGCTGCGGCTGGGGACAGCCTGGGGCTCGGGGATGGAAGCTGCTACACGCAGCCTGTAGACAAGCACGAAATAGTCACAGCTCAGGAGGCTGAGGATTTGGGGTGGGGAGCGCAAAGACAGAGCAAGCAGAGACAAAAAGGAGCTAAATGCTCTCTAGGGGCTATCAGGAAATCCATCCTGAGAAGCAGAAAGGGTGGGGCCATCCCTGGGGGAGGAGAGGCTGAGCCAGCACGCAGGCAGATTGAGCTGGGTGATAGGCAAGCACGGGGTTCTCTTTGCAGGCAAGATGGGTGCTGAGAGGAGATAGCAGGAGGTAGGGCAGGTGCAGCTTCAGATAATGCCTGAAGGGAAAAAAATAGTGATCAGAAGATCTGAAGGCAAATAGAAAAAGCACCAAAGCACATGCACATAGTGGAGGGCAAGCTGGCCAGCTTGGCCCAGTTGCTCGCTCCAGAGACACTTGGACTTTGCAGTGAAAGAAATGAGTCAAGCTGCTCAAGTTTGTTCCCATGTGCCTGACCCAGCTTTTTGGATGGTCCCTGTGCTTGTGCCACAGAACAGCACAAAGCAACACCCACGTTCACCTCACCACACTTGCAGACCGAGTAGCCCTTGGCTCACTTGTGCATGCAGCTGTCGTGCCCATCCATGCCATGCAGCAGTGTGGGACATGTGGGGGTGGACACAAAGTCCCCATGCCACCATACCCAGTAGAGAGAGGGAGGTGCAGGCTGCAGGCACCCCATAAACTAACTGGAAACCCACAGGTGACACATAGCAGGGTCACTAGAGAGCACAGGGAAGTGCCTGTGCACCACAGGGGCACCTCATGGACAGGAGGCTTTTGGCATGGCTTTGCCCAGGGAAGCTCCCACCCAGCCACAGGTGCAAAGGGCTGCCTGGTGAGGGAATTTGTCACCCAGCCTTGGTGACACTGGGCCATGGGCTGGGTCAGGACTCCTAGGGTGGGCTGTGGGCAGATCACGCTTGGGGACCCCAGCAAGAACCCTCCAGTCCCAAGCACAGCCCCAGCAGTGGGGAACGCACCCTGCCCCTACCCTCGTGTCCTTCCATCGCAGCTGGACGTGAAGAGCTCAGCCACATGACTTCAGTGCACGCAAACACCCCATTTATTGTCTGACACAAAAAAATCACAGCCTTGGAAAGAGTCAGGCACCCTGCAAAAATAAATAGTCACATTTTTCAAGCAAGGGGCCTGGGCAAGCAGGTTCCTGCTGTCCGGCAGCACAGGCTGCAGTGGCATGGACAGTACAAGCTGCCCTGAGCACAGGGGGTCTGGTGGGGGGGGGCGGTGAAGTCCCAGCTGGGACAGTGCAGGGGGCAGCCCCCCTCCCACACCTACCAGAGCGTCATCACATATTGGGAATTGGGGACTGGGTTTCAGGCGGGGTTCTCAACCTGCTCCCCAGAACCCAGGGAGAAGGTGCAGCAGACAGGACAGCTGTGTCCATCTCCTCTGTGCCTGTGCCGTGGGCAACAGGGGCTAATGCCTCGTGGACGGCCGGGGGATTCTGTAGAAGTTGAAGGTGGGTGGCCTGCAAAACCAAGGTCACCTACGTCACCCTCAGCCCCAGAGAGGAACAAGGTATAGACCAGGATGCATTGGGATAGCCAAGTGTCATCCCACTCCTTCCACCCGCCCTCACAGGAAAGAGGGTGAGAAGATTCCTCCACCCCACCAGCTTGGGGAGGCTGGGAGCAGAAGCACCCCAAAACTGAGGAGTGTGGTGAGATGATGGGGGGACCCCAGAACAGTCCACACTGCTCCAAGCCCACCTTCCCAGTCCTGCCCTGGTACCAGCACCCTCCTTGGCCTGCACTTGCCCTGTTCCCCTCCTCGCCCCCCTCCCTCTGTGCCCTGTTCCCTCTCATGCCACAGCAGCTGCCTGCCCCCCTTCCCCGACCCAGCACTGCTACTTACAGCTCCAAGGTTTCATTTCTGGAGGGAAATAAAAAAAGAGGGGACAGCATCAGTGCAGCAAGAAGATGCCTCCTGGGACAGCCCAGCATCTCCTGGTGGGACAGGGTCTCCCCCAGGGCACACAAGGAGGACATGTGGGCTGCAGAGTGCCATGCTCCCTTCCATCCCGGCTGCCCCATCTGGACACAGAGCATGGGCTCCTACAGCCTCCGGGAACATTGGTGCCCCAGAGCATCACTGCTCCTTCTCCTGACAGGCCAAGTGGGGCCCCACGCTCACCAGCTCAGTGGCACACAGCTCCCCTGTGCCACCGTTTCAGTCACCCCAAGTTTCCCTGGCAGGTGAGCCCATGTCTCCAGCCCAAGGGAAATGGCAGGCACTGGGGCCACCGGTGGGGACCCTGGGCACACTGTGGGCAGGGCACAGCCTGGCTCAGCACCACGTCCCGCACACACCACCTACACCCCCAGCACAGGTCCAGAGGGGTGGAGGGTGGGGGCTGGAGCAGGGGAACCCCCAGCAAACCGGCTGCACTGCAGGGCCAAGCCATAGCCTTCCGCAGCTGGAACCCAACTGGCAGCTGCTGACTACCCTCAGGGGCTGGCGGCTGCACTGGAGCTGGGGCTGCTGGTCAGGGGGCCCCACAGGGACTGGGAAAGGGTCCCAGAGGGCTGGGGAGCAAGCCTGGGGCGCTGGTGGCCGCAGGAGCACGAGTGAGCACTGCACCCTCGTGGCAGTGACACCAACCACACAGTGTGTTGCATTCTGCACAGCATCCAGCTCTACTCCCGTTTTGGGGCCCCAGCACAAAACATGGTGCAAAGCAGAGTAAGTTTTGTGGCAGAGCCCTGGGCCAGGCTGGGGGCTGCAGCCCTGCCAGACAAGCTGGGCTCCTTCCTCCTAGGGGGAGGTCACATTCAGCTGCCCAGAGGAGAGCTGCAGAGCAGGCACAGCCAAGGTCTGCTCCGAAACTTCTCCATTCTTGGAGGCTGAAGGTCCCAAGCCCCCTACCCGGTCCCTGCCAGCCCACATTACTTTAGGATCAGCCCCATGGGCTGCTGAGGGGCACATGAAGGGGCGGTTTTGAGTCTGTGGGGGGAACCCCGCACCCAGTGTGGTTGCAGGGGGTGGGTGTCTCCTCACCTGTAGACATCAGCGATGTCCATGCGGCGGTAAAACTTGGCGAGTCTCACGGCCAGGATGATGCTGGGCAGCAGGAAGAAGGTGCACCAGCCCAGGCTGAACCAGAAGGCATTCTGGGTGTGAGGAGAGACCCATCAGAGCCTTGACACTAACTGGAAAAGCCTCTTCTGCTTCCCGCCCCCCCAGTGACACCCCCACACACACCTCTTCCCACAGCCTGGCCTTTGCTCTCAGCCACAGCAATGTGCCAGGGAGATGCTGAGCCCTGCTTGCTCGGGACAGAGGTGGGTACCCCTCCTTCTGTGTGGAGGGGGTCAAGGGGACCTCATTGCCGCCCCACACGTACACGTCACCCCCCACACCATGAGCCCACTCACCAGAGAGTCCAGGATGTAGTTGCAGGTGATGGCCTCCACGTTATCCAGGGTCTGAGCTATGGGCTTGCAACGTGCCACATCTCCCGTCAGCTGAGCACACAGTAAGGACCAGATATGTCAGTGTCCCCCAAAACCCTGCAGCCTGTCCTCCCCTTCCCTTGACCCCATTGAGGAAGGCTCAACTCACCCTGCTCTTGGCCCAGGAGATGTAGGTCTCAAAGAAGCCCAACAGCTCCTCCAGGAAGGCCCACGTCTCCTGGGGTCAGGCAAGCAGAGAGTGTCAGTGCTGCACCCCCAGCCTACTCCATGCCCCATGTCGCCCCCATGCCAGGACCAGGGCTGTCAGAGCACCTCAACCCATCAGCAATGGGGCTGCAACCCGCACCCTCCCCAGCCCCTGGCCATAAGGGGAGTGGGCACCCAGGGGTGCAGGGGACCCCTGGGCAGGACAAGAAGGCAGGACAAGCAGGCAGATATTGCTTGGCATCCCTCTGCAGAGGGAGGTCTTGGTGTGGGGATCTGGTCACATTCCCACTGGCTGGCCCAGCAGCAGCGCAAGATGAGCTCACGTTCTTGATGATGTTTGCCATCTCTCTCTCCAGGAACTCCTGAGTTTTGCTGACTTTATCCAGCGCAGCCTCTGTCTGTGCCTGGGGTGGAAGGTGCTCTCAGAAGTGTGATGGGAGAAATGGGGTCCCCACATCTCCCCCTCCACGCCCAGCAGCAACGCTTGTGGCATGGTGTCTCTGAGCTGAGGTGCCCCCAGCAGTCACATACTGGATGTGTCCCAGTGCTGTGGCATGGGCCCCCTCCCTCTGCCCCATGAGCAGGCCCTACAGTGTGTGTCTGGGGAGATCCACAGCAGCCACCAGCCCTCCAGACTGCAGGTTAACCCCCACGGTCTCCACTGTGGGACCTCAAGGGCACTTCGCAGGGTGCTGCAGACTGGGGTGCACTCAGAAGCCTCTCTTGTACAGCTTACCTCGAGCTGGGCAGCCCCGCTCTGCACCGAGTCGATGTTCTCCTTCAGGCTTTGCTGGGGATGGAGAGAGGGGGTTTAGAGGCGCAAACCCCACAGCTCAGCTGAGACCTCGCCAGCGGACTCAGAGCTCTGGGGCAGCCTAAGCCAGCACCCCCAGGACCTTCCGACCCCAGAATCGCTCACCAGTGGCCCAGAGAAGCTCATCTGTATTTCCTTGTCCAGCTCCTTCAGCTGGTGAGCATAATCCTTCAGCTCCTCTTTCACAGTCTCTTCCACACCCGTGCCCTGGAGGAGCTGCAGTCAGCAGTGCCCCCCAGCACAGGGTCCCTGCCCCACCACAGCCACCTGATGGGGGCCAGGCTGGAGAAGAGAGCTGGGTGAGGGTGAACGGCTTTGCGTCCCCTCGACACCCAGGCAGATCTGCGGAGGAGTCCCCATAGCCAGCGGCTTTGGGGACAGGGTGGCCATGGCCCTGGGGTGCCATGGGCTCTCACCATGTTGTCTGTCAGCTGCTCCAGCTCTGTGGCCAGATCCAAGAGGCTTCCCTGGGTCACACTCTGATCCAGCTGGAAAAGGCAGAGACAGAGCCATGAGAATGGGGAGTGGGGCCCATGGCGGGGCTGTACCCCAGCCCTGTGGGGCAGAGTGGAACCAGAGCCTCCCAGGTGGAGGAGGTGCCCGGTTGCCCCAAGGGGTGACACAGATGGCAGGGGACACTCTGGGAGCCTGCAGTGGGACTCCCAAAACAGCAAAGGGGAGGGGGCGGTGAAACCCCTTAACACACATCAGGACCCCCCATCCCAACACTAGGCTGTCCCCGGCCCACCTGCTCCAGGATGGAGGTGAAATTGGGGGGCTGCCCTGCCCGGCTGGCATTCAACAGCAAGTCTCTCTGGTTCTGGCTGAGCAGTGAGATGGGGCTCAGGGTGATGTTCACCTTCTCAAAGGCTGTGGAGATCTCTCCTGTGTACTGCCAGAGTGAGGGGAACCATGACTGGGAACGGTGCTGTCTCATCACTGTCCCCCCAGCACCAGCCCTGCACCCCCAAGCTCTGGTCCCCCAGACGCTGGCACCCCTGTGCTCACCTGGCTGATGTTCAAGAGCTCGTCCAGGGACACGCTCTGGTCCAGGTGCAACGCTTGCCACAGGGCAGTGTCTTGCTGGCACTGCCTGCAGGAAGCGGGGCATGGGGGTGAAAATGGGGCAGGAGAGAGACACCCCCTCCCAGGAGCATGTCCTCACCCACATGGGCAAGTCACACCTCGCTCCTTCCCTGGGACTGGTGCCTGCCCACAGGGCAAGCTGTCCCCATCCCGGGGAGCTTCTGTGGGTGCTGAGCAGCTGTACCTCTACTCAAAGATGCGGTGCTCTGGCTGGGACCCACCTGTAAATCTCTGAGAAGTTTGTTGTGCCACCCTCCTGGCCCAACAGCTCTGACAGGTTGAAGCCAGGGATCAAGCCAGGGGTGTCCACAAGCTGAGAGCAAGAGAAGAGATGGAGAAACTAGGCAGGGCAGGACACCTGGGAAGAGCTGCTGCCCGGCACATGAAGACCAGCCAGCGCTGCCTCCGCTCCACCGGCAGCCCTCAGAAAGGCATCAGTGGCTCCAGGCAGGGGTGTCTCCCCACGGGGAGCTCACCTGGAAGAGCTGCTGGTTGTGCCAGGACTCGCAGACGAGCATGTAGGTGTTCCCTCCCAGCACAAAGGTGACCAGCACCAGCAGCATCAGCAGCCAGGAGAAGATGAAGCTGAAGCCGACCCCTCTGCCGGGACAGAGATGCTGTCAGCACCCGAGGCCCTGTGCCCCGGCATTATAGAGTCATAAAATCAGCGTGGTTGAAAGAGACCCTCAAGATCATAAAGTCCAACCACTAATCCAACACTGGCACTAAACCATGTCCCTAAGAACCTTATATATACATCTTTTAAACACCTTCAGGGATGGTGACTCAACCACTTCCCTGGGCAGCCTGTTCCAATGCCTGACAATACCTTCCGTGAAGGATTTTTTTTCCTAATATCTAATCTAAATCTCCCCTCGGCCAACTTGAGGCCATTTCCTCTTGTCCTAACACTTGCTGCTTGGGAGAAGAGACCAACACCCTCCATGCTACAACCTCCTTTCAGGTAGTTGTAGAGAGCGATGTCTCCCCTCAGCCTCATTTTCTCCATGCTAAATAGCCCCAGGTCCCTCAGCACCTCCTCATCAGACTTGTGCTCCAGACCCTTCACCAGTTTCATTGCCCTAATCAATGCTGGCGTTGCCTCCAGCCGTGACCCTCACACCCCTTGCCCCTGCAGCAATGCACCACCATTCCCACAAGCATGTCTCCACTCTGCCTTCAGCCCCCAGGGCACAGCCAGGCTGTACCCTGCGTCTCAGACCCCAACATGCCTTCCCCCAGCTTCGCAAGCCACCACCCCACAACAGAGCTGCGGGACCAGGCACACGCTGCCAGGCCCCCGCAAGCAAGGGGCAGACATGCTCTACTCAAACACCTTTCACCAGCACCGTATTTTACCCTTGCATTCACCACCTGCATGGTGAGTTGCCATGGGGCAGGCTGCTAAGCTGCAGTAATTTGATGATTTGGGAGTTGAGCAGCCCCAGGCCAGCCCTGCCCACCCATCCCACTGCTCCCACATGCATCCTCGGCAGCCGAGGGAGCCTCACGCCATGAAGAAGTTCCCGCCAGCATTGGAGACACAGCTGCGCTGAGTGGGCAGCACACTTTCCTTCAGCCCCAGGGGCCCCAGCAGCAGCCCGATGGCATTGCAGAGAACCACCAGCAGCACCATGCAGCACAGGAGGACACACACGCTCCACCTGGGGAAAGAGGAGGGACAGGAGTCAGACAGCAGGACCTGGCACCCTGAGAAGTGCCCAGCATCACGTTAGCTGCCGTCTCAGGGAGGAAAAAGCCCCCAGGAGCCCTGGCAAAGAAGCGGCATGGGTGGCTGCCAGGCAGATCTCTGGCTGCCCTGCACCCACAGCCCCACCACTGAGCAAGCCCCAGCTCCAGCAACTGGAGGATGGAGAGTGTGAGCCCCTCCAGACAAGGGAGCCAGGGGATGCTGCAACCCCTTGCCCACCTGAGCCAATCCACACTGGTGGTCGGCTCCCTGTACTTCTCCAGCACCGATGCGGCATCGTCCAAAAAGGTCCCAAGATTCTCCTCCACGTCCAGGAGTGGCAACTGCTCCTGCAAGCTCCTGATCTCCTGCTTGATGAGGTCCAGCTGGTCCTGGGTCTCTGCAGGGGATGGAGACATGTTGGTGCTGTGAACTGCTGCCCTGGTCCTGCTCATCTGGGGCTGGTGAGCCTGGGGCAGCAGGGACTCAGAAAGGTTGGTAAAGGGGTGGCTTTGGCCAAGGATGGCATCAGCATAACAGCACATGGGACTTGGGGACAGCCAGGGCTGCAGGCAGTGGGGTGGCAGCAGGGGAGGTCTGCAGGCAGAGATGGGATGGGAAGGGAGCCCTGGGAAAGAGGGAATTCAGCACACGGGGCACAAAGCCCTGCTTACTTGTCACCACGTCCTGGGACTGCTCTTGCACCTTGGCAGGGGTCATGTACAGCGTGCTGTTTACCTGTGTTTGGGGGGACACAGCATACAGCTCATGTCCCTGCCCACAGCCCAGGGCTGAGCAGTGCAGCCCCCCATCCTCACATCCCGGTGGCACAGGGCAGCCAGGGTTTCCCCAGCACCCAGCCCTGACCATGCCAGCACCCAGGGGTGGCAGGGACAGCGGGCAGGCTCCAGTCAAGGCAGACATCCAAGCAGCACATCCCTCCAAGCAACAGCAATTAAGTCCTAGCAGGGCTCTTCCCAAGCCACCCCCTTGCAGCACAGCCCCAGCAGCACCAGGAGCATCCAGCCCTGTACCTAGGTGCAGGGGGGGACCACTTGCCTTCTCTACTTACCTCCTCTAAATCAGCTGTTATGTTGGAGCCAGATACATCATCCAGTGCCTTCAGCTGCTGCTCCACGCTGGGGATCTGCGGGGGGAGCCTGGGGTCACAGGGCTGCAGGGGCTGGGGAAGGGGCTGCGGGGGACCCTGCACCCTGCTGCTCCTCACCGAGCTGAAGTTGGTGCTGAAGGCGAGGCCGTCCAGGGACACGCTGCGGCAGGGGTGGCCGCAGCGCTGCAGGCTCTGGTTGAGGCCGTTCCGCAGCCTGGACAGCCGCTGGCTGTAGTTGCTCTGTAGCTCCTCGAGTTGCGAGCGAGTGTCGGCAATGCTGACAAATGCGGCCGCCAGCGTCTCCATCACTAGGGAGACGGGGGAGGCTCAGGGCTTCATCCTGCCAGTGTGGCGGGGGCTTGTCCTCACCCAGCTGAACTTCAGGGATCCATCAAAACATGCAACATAGGGGCACCCCCCAAAGTCCCAGCATTTGGCCCAGGCTGCAGCTGGGAGGCCAGAGGGACCCTCCTCCCTGGGAGCCTTATGCAAACATGCACGTACTCCAGCTCTCAGCACTGCTGTCTCCTCCCAGGTCCCCTCTGAGGCCCTGCCAGCCACCCAGGGATGGTGCCACTACCTTGCAAGAGGCTCTGAAGGGATCCCAGGGCCTCATCCATGCTGCTCCTGATGCCGGAGATGATCATGCCGCCCAGGTTGGGCCCAATGTCTGCAGATATAGGAGAGCTGGTGTTGATGATGAGACCCCTGAGACCCTGGGATTTGCAGGGAAACTGCCAAAAACACCAACTCCACCTCAAGGACCCCATCCCACATCCACTCCCCAGGTGGGGGGCAGAAGAAACACCCCCATCCTGCCACCACTTGCATCACCCTCCCCAGAGAGGAGCCTGAATGGGAAAAAGCAGCAGCTGGAGCAGAGCAAGAGCCTGGAGGAGCCCCCAAACCCACTCCCATTAGACATCCCCATGAGAACCAGCCTGGTGGCCCCCAGGGCCAGCAACCATCTGCAGGGCAGTAAGGCACAGCCACACAGCACCCCCAGCCACCCTGCTCCCCAAGCACCCCCAGCCCTGCCGGAGCAGCTCGCCAGGGGTGCACAGGGATGCTCCAGCCCCTTCTGCCGCACACCCTCACCCTGGAGGCTGCGGTTGGCGTGGCCCAGTGGGATGTTGCTGCTGTCGATGATAAAATTGACTTGCTGCAGGGACAGAAACAGGGTGTCAGTGCAGGTGAAGACCTTTCCCACCTCCAGCCCCACTGTTAACCTTCCCCAGGGGGCTATTTGGGCTGCTCTCCCTGCTTGGCCCCTTGCCCCCCATCAGGCACCCCAGCTGGGGTGGGAGGACCAGGCATGCCTGGGGGATGGAGGCCAGGTAGGCGTGGGCATTGTCCAGGGTGTTGTTGACGTTGGGGAAGGTGCCATGCACAGCCTGGGAGAAGCGGGTGTTGCTGATGAAGGCGCAGACATCACCAGCCCTACAAAGGAAGGGTGGCAGGTCAGCACACAAAGAGCTCAGTCCTAATGCTCCCTCCCAGGACCTTCTGAATCCCCCCGCACTGACCCCAGGCTGCAGGGTCCAGAGCACAGCTCTGAGCCCTGCTTCCAGAGCATCCCAACAAGTGCCCTGCGCACAGCTGAGGGACCAGACAGGAGGGACATGGGAAACTGAAGTACAAGAGAGCCTGGTGCACCCGTATTTCCCCGAAGGGAAGCTGTTGGGAAGGGTCTGCGCCGTGTCAAGGCACAGCGCCCTGGGGCCAGCTCCCCACTGCTGCTGCTTCCTCTCCTTTGTCCCGTCCTGCTGGGATCAGCTCCTGTGAACAATGGCAGCTTCCTGGCACAGCCGCCAAGCACTGGCCTTTCCACCCTCCCTCGGGTCCCATCCGGAGTCTCCCAGCCAGTGCACTCACAGGAGGAGAGCAGAGACCAGCAGGACGGAGACCCAGAGCGCCTGGCGCCGGCAGCGCGTCCGCCGGTCCTGCTTCTGGTACATGCGGCCCCCGCAGTTCCCGCAGCAGCGGCAGCAGCAGAAGCAGCATCCCACCAGGGGCACAAGGATGATGAAGAGGAGCCCAATGGCCACACAGACCAGGAAACCCACTTCGTAGATCAGCAGCTGGGGGAGGAAGAATGTGAGGCAGCGTAACACTGGTGCCTCTGAAGGTTTTCCGGCTCTAAGGTCCTGTCCAGACCCCCACAGGGCAGAAAGGTTCTCCCTAGGGGGTTGCCCAGCACCCATGGCTCAGTCTCGGAGCAACATCCACCAGCATCCCCCAGCCCATGGTGGTGTGGGCCTCCTGCCTCCCTGCTCACCTCCTGGACTTGCTTCTTCCCAA
Source organism: Pampusana beccarii (assembly GCA_013399365.1). Lineage (NCBI taxonomy): Eukaryota > Metazoa > Chordata > Aves > Columbiformes > Columbidae > Pampusana > Pampusana beccarii. The sequence goes on along the minus strand of VWYH01002506.1, from coordinate 31,421 downwards.
TGGCCGTCTCACTCTGTGACTGCCCAAAATCTGCAATGAGTTCTGGAGGACAAAGAGCAGAGAGGGCTGTGAGCAGGTGCTGGTCCCTGGGGGGCTCTCCAGGAGGGTCCCACACCCTGTTCAGCCCAAAGAGAGGCTCTCAGCACTGCACATCACCTTCAGCGCTGCGGCTCACAGCAGCTGTGAGTGCATGGCACATTTCTCCCTTCCAGCTGTCCCTCCCTGACCATTGTGTCACACAGCACTTTTGCACCCAGGAAAAGCGCTGCCAGCCTCCAGGCTCTCAGGGGTCCACAGAGCAAGGGGGTCCCCCCCAGGCATGCCCTGGGCGCAGGCTCGGGGAAAGATGCTCTGACCATTGCCTCAGCAGCCCAGCCCCAGACAGGTGCCCAGCTGGCACTGCAAGCATGGGATAGGTGCTGGGACAAAGTCCTCCTCCACCATGCTGCCTCTTTCATCGCCAGGGCTCGCCCTGCCCATGCCCCATGCCCTCACTAAAAGCCATGTCAGCACTCAGTGCCATGTGATTGTACCCTGTTATCTGCGTGACACAAGGGCACAAAGCCACTGCATTGTTTGCCAGCCACGCGTTTGCCTGCCCGTTGCTGGCAAGCAGGGGCTGAGCCCAGCGAAGCAGGAAGCACAAATGCCAGCAGCCACAGCGGGAAACCCCCTCCGACGTGGGCAGCACTCATCCCAGGGACACTGAACAGCTGCACGATCCTGGCATCACCTGTGCCAGCACAGCCACTCGAGGGTGAAGGAGGGTGGGCAAGCACTGGCAAGCAGAGTGTTGCACAGGGGGTACCTGCAGCACTGCCATGTGGGTGCTGGCATGGGTACACACTGCTCTTGGTGGCCCCTGCCTGAGCATGCTTTGTGACTTGCAAGCACAGAGACCCAGGCAAGGACCCCCCAGACTCACAGGCAGTGTGAGGTTTGCTCTGCATCTTTTGTTGGTGCCTGGGATGAAGTTATGTGGAGGGAGGATGGGGCAGGACTCTGCCACCAAAGCCTGTCCTGGGGCCCACCTGAGACTGTCCCCTAGTTGTGATGGGACATAGGCAGGACACAACTTGCAGTCCTTGAGGACTCCACTTGCCTCCCCATCATACCTCTCCTAACCCAGTACGCCGGCATTTAAATGCTGGATGGACAGCCACCAGTGCAGGAGGGCTCAGACTGAACCAAGACCCGGAAGCTACAAGCAGCACCCCTACCCCATCGACAGCCCCCCACCCCACTGCCAGCCCCCCATCACCATGCACCCACCTATGGGCAGGGCGTTGGGCTGCACCAGCCGCAGGAAGCCATGAACCATCCCCACCAGGCCTGGGGTGCTGCTCCCTGGCGCCTCGAGGCCAGGGCCATACATGGGCTGCGAGATGTTCCCCAGCTCCATTGCGGCAGCTCCGGTGGATGCCTGGGCACAGAGAGGAGCTGTCAGTGTCCTTGGGGTGCGGGGCCACCCGGCCTGCCCTGTCTCTGAGCAGGAAACGCGGTGAGAAAATAATCAGGCACCTGCCAGCTCCTGCCCGTAAGGAAAAAGCTGCGGGAGAGCACCGAGGAGTGACGGGGGCAGCGGCGTGGGGGTCCAGGCAGGAGGTGCCCACAAGGGACTGGAGGGGCTGTGGGGGATGAAGCAGAGATAAAGCACTTACCCTGTCCTCTGGCGCCTCTGTGTGCACAGGTCTGCTGCAGGGCTCAGCTACGCAGTGTCAACCCCTTGGGGCTTTATGGTTTGTTTAAGTTTCAGCTGTGATTGCTGAGAAGCTGCTTGCCAGGGAAGGTGTCAATGCTGGGATTGCCCCACCCTGCCCCTGTCACCTCCTGGCACCGGGCCACCCTGGGCCACCTCTCCATACCCGGGTCAGGGTCACCACCAACCCGTCCCAACCCAGGCACCAGGGAGAAACCCCTCTCCTCTCCTTGCCCTCCGCAGAGCTCCCGTGCTCCTTCTGGTTTCCTCCTGTTCCCAGGGCGACCCGTGAGGATCCCGAGGGCACCCATTGCACCTGCTCCGCTCCAGCACCAGCTGCATCCCTTTGGGATGGGGCGTGCTTGGCCAGCCACAGTTTCAGCACAAACCAGCTCTGGCCACAGAACCCGGGTTTGCGTTTAAAAAAACTTCCCAAACGGGGCATTGCAGCAAACCCGGCGTTTTCCACGCACACCCTGATTTTCCCAGGCGGGGGACAGCCCCAGGGACCCCCAGACAGGGCTTTCCTCCGAGGCTGGAGGTCTGCCAGCGCCTGCCCGGCTCCATCCCCCGCTGCCCGGCTCCATCCCCCTTCCCCGCCCGCCGAGGTCTCCCACGCCACCGCCCCGTGGTCTTCAACCCCCGCCCCACCGCCGGGGTCCCGCCCTGGCCCTGAGACCCGCAACCAGAGGCAGGGTCGGGGGAGCCGGGAGTCTCCCCGAGTTGTGTTGCGGACGCACCCGGCGGGCGCGGGGCGGGTGCCCCGGGGATCGCGTTCCGGCGGCGGGAGCTCTGCGGCTCGGCTCGGTTCGGCACGGCTCCGCACCGAGACCACGGCGCGGGCGGCCCCGGGAGGGATGGGCAGGGCCGGGCAGGGCAGGACAGGGCCGGGCGGGGCCGCCCCTTCCGTCCCAGCCCCCCAGGGTCTGCCCAGGGAGTGCGGCCGCCCCGGCCCCCGCCTCTGCCGGGGGGAGCCTCCTGCACCCGCTCCGCTGAGCCTTGGCACCCCGCCACCACCCCGGGGGGACCCCTGCTCCTCCCCGACCCGCTCTGACATCCTGTGTCTGCCTCCAGAGACCCCTGCTCCTGCCCTGTCCCACCGCGGAGAGCCCCTTGCCCCCAGTGCCCAGCCCATCTGCCCCATGCCCAGGTGAGGCTCCCTCCCTGCCCCACAGAGACCCAGCGCTGGTCCCTCCAACAGCCCATCCTGCCACAGCCCCCGTGCCCAGAGCCCCCCACGCCAGCCCTCGGCTGTGCCCTGCACCTCCCCGGGGTAGCCGGTTCCCCCAGTGTGGTCCTTGGCCCTCATCCCAGCCCCGTGTCCCTGTGTGGGGCACCATGTGCTTTCGGACAGGCACCGGCGGGGAGCCTGGGTAAGCCATACCTGCACATCCCAGGCTCCCGGCCCCCCAGCATTGGTGGCTTGCTGGCTGCCACAATGCCAGGTTACTGCTTAACTTTCCCAGGCACAAGCAGGCGTCACTGCTCTCACATGACCTTGGGCAAAGGTGGCACGGGGAGGAAGGCAGCCCTGCCTCGGGGTTTCCTTCTGGCCTGGCTCGTGCTGGGCACTGGGGTGCCCTCTGGCTTGGCACTGGCACCAGGGCAGAGCATCAGAGGACACAGATGCCCCCTCCTTAAGAAAAAAAGAAAAAAAAAGCAGAAACTTCCAGCAAGTTTCTCACAGCACTAGGGCTGCGGTGAGGAGAGGGGTTGGGGGCTTTCACGAGCGTCCTTCAGATTTCCATTTCAGACCTCAGCCCCAAAGCATTGCCTCGGGGCCCTTCGCCAGCTCCTGGGGCAGGGGCCATGTGCAGAGCTGGGCACCAGGGACCCTGCATGGAATGGGACTGGCTGCTCTGCGTGCTGTGCTCCTCAAAATCAGTGTATGCCCAGCTTCCACAGTTGTGTGTAGGCAAGATTTGGCCAGGCATCTGTGGGATCCTCCACAGATGTAAGGATCTACATCTGCAGGGCACTGCTCTCCTCCAGCCTAAGGCACTCCGCTGAGGCCGCTAGAGCTCAGTGCACATCAGGGTGTTGACACCTCAGCCCCAGGTGCCACCACGCCATGGGCTCCGCGGGGCTGCCCTGCTCCCACTTGCCCAGCCATGAGCTCCCACCATGGTGCGGGTGTCCCGCAGCCCCCCAGCCCCAGCCCTTTCAGAGGAAGGATTAGCAAGGTGACATCCCTCAGTGCAGTTGTAAACCCAAGCCCTGTCCCTGTCCCTCTGCTCTGAAGACACGGGCCCATCCTGCCCCCACCTTCTGCTCCATCATCCCTATTATTAGAGCCTGGTTTCCCCCCCATCCCTTTTTTTCTCCCCCATTACTGCCAGATCTGCCCTCACCCCAGCATTACCCACAGCCACAGGCTCCTTGCACAGCACAGTTGGCTGGGGTGAGGGGTTTGCACTGGGTAAGGCACCTGCAGTTTAAGGCCGCTGTGTTCCTATGGCTGTGAGCTGAGCCTGGCTGCCCCCGGGCACCCCACTCGGTGTCATCTCTGGGGCCAGCTAGTCAGGGGAACCCGGGACCAAGACCTCAGCCCCAGCACTGGCATGGGGGCCTCTTGCTCTGGGGGTGGATCACTGCTCCTCCTTTGTCCTCCCAGGCCACCTCCATGCTGCTCAGCTGTTGCTGCTCTGTTCCCACAGCAGGACTGTGCCACCCCTGCTGCTCCCCAGGGGATGTGCCCATCACCTTGGTGTCAGGGCAGGCCCTGAGCCACTTGTTTGCTCTGGCTCAGGGACAGGGCCGTTTCCCAGCAGCCCTGTGCCCCGACCCGGCTGGGATTTCTGCTTTCCACAACGCAGCAGGGAGCCAGATGGGGCCTGGCTGGGAACCAGGAGCCCGAGGCGAGCCAGCATCATCCCAGGAGCACAGCAAGCCCTGTGCCCACACCCCCCGCCACAGTACTGGGGGCACAAGGGGACCCCCCTGCTGCCTTGCCTACATCGGCTGGGTCCCATGCTCAGAAATAAGTGCTCAGGACAGCCTCAAACTGAAAAGTCATTTTATTGGTACCATACATGACTCATAAATGGCACAAACTATGGAGGGGAGGAAGAAAAAAAAAAAAAAAAAAAAAAAAAAAAAAAAAAGCAAAACAATACGCCCGGGGGGGGGAGGGGG
>VWYH01002506.1:10558-25717 GCA_013399365.1 Pampusana beccarii | reverse complement strand
GGGGGGCAGCCCCACAAGGCAGTGGGACACATGCTGTGGGATCCCCAGCAGGGAGCTGGGGGGGTCCTAGAGGTGCAACCCCCCCTCTCCCCTAAACTGCAGGGCTGCTCCACCTGCCCCAGGCTCCCTTACACACACGCAGACAGACACACAACCCTCTCGCACACGCACTCTTGCACACATATCCCCCACCCTGACCACCCCCGTGGCAGTGCTCGCTGCAACCCCACCTCGGGCCGTGCCGGGGGGTGCCCACAGGCAGCCCAGACCCCCAGCTCCCCCCAAAACCCTCCTCCGAGGCTGCTGGGGTGAGCTGGTGAGCACAAACGCCCTCCCCTGGCACCTCCCGTCTTCTCCTTGGAAGAAGCCTTGGAAGGGATTTTTTTTTTCTTTTTTTTTTTTTAAACCAAAAAACCCCCCAAAATTATTACTTTTTTTCATCGTTTCCCCTAACATCAATGGAGGCACCTGCTCTAGTGATAACACATTGAAAGAACAGTATCGTACACACTGTCTACAGCGCGGAAATGTACAAGCACGAGGTACACGAACCCGAGGAGGGGGAGCAGGGACAACAGCACACAAGATTTACATTGAGGAGGGAGGCGGGGGGCTGCCCCCCCCGGCCCCTGGAGGGATCAGAAAGGAAGTCTGCAAAGTCTCTCCTTGGTTTGAAGCTCTCCGAACTGGATATAAAACGAGACTCCCAAGAGAAAAAGCCTGTACAAAAGTCAGGACAGGGTGAAAGGGCTCAGGGCAGGGAGAGGGGAACCAGCGAGGGGGCTGTGGGGGGAGCTTTTCAATTTTTTTTTTCTTTCTTTTTTTTTAAACTTACAAGTTTAATAATATTATTTTTTTTTTCTTAAAAAAAGACAAAAGTAGGAGGTACAGGCAGCTGGGGATTGCAAAGGGGCCCCAGGCAGACTCACATGGGGTGGGGGGAAATGCAGGGGCTGCAGGCAGGGACCGAGGGCACTGGCTGCTCTGGCAGAGCCGCGGGTCCTCCGTGCCCCCTTCGAGCCCCCCCAAGCCCCCCACCACGCACTTCCTATATACAGAGTCCCCTCATGGCCCTGCTGCGCTCTCACCCCTGGGGAGCGAGGGGAAGGGGAGGGGGCAGGAGAGCGGGAAACGCGACAGGGCCCAATCCTGGACACCACCCCAGCGCAGCAGGATCCGATCCCGGCTGGAGGAGACTCCGTGGCAGGGCCGGCAGCACAGGGAAGGCTCTTTCCATCACCGGCCTCCCCACCCAGACCCAGGCTGGGCTGGTGATGTGCAACCCTGCTGCAGGTGGCTGCCCAGCAAAGCCCAGCCATAGGACCCAGGGAGGAAGAGGAGGAGGGGGGTCTCTGGGCTGTGCCAGAGCCCAACACATGGCACCTGCACACCGCTGGCTTCCTCGACACGTCAGCCACTGCCGACACCTCCCTCCTAATTCCCCCTGGCTCAGCAGGCAGGGGCTGGGCACATCAGGGCAGGGATGAGAATTTCTCTGGGGAAGAAGCAGGGAGGAAGAGGCAGAAGGGGCAATAACGAAGCTACGGCCTCAGAAACCCACCCCTGCCCTGGGGTCTGGTGGGGAGGCAGGCATGGGGGGAGTGGGGAGGCGGTGTGGGGAGAGGGCTGGGGGCTGCCTGCCTGGCACGCACCCCGCGCCGTGCACCCCGCCGGCTGCGCAGTGCCGATCTGCCCCCAGTACCTCGCCGCTTCCCAGTCACTCTCCGTTGCAAATGTACAGGTAGATCGGTTGGGACTGAGTCCACGGGGCGGCGGGGGGGCCGTTACTGCGACGCCTGCGACGTGGGGTTCTCTGACTTGCTCTCCTGGCTGGAGGGCGGTTTGCTGTTCCAGGGGCTGTTGGCCCCCAGTGCCGGCGAGTTGTTGAAGCTGTCCTCGTCGTCGATGCCGTTGGCAGCGTCGAACTGTGTGTTCTCCAGCCGGGTGATGAGCCGCTCGTCCTCATCCCCAAACTCCCCCCCCATCAGCGTGGGCTCGCCTACCACCATCACATCCTGAAAGGGGAGACGGTCCCGAAACATAATCGAGGTGGGGGTAGCCCGGGCCTCCAGACCGTCCCCCAACACCACAACCCCTTTCCCCAGCCACAGGGCCACCTCCTCGTCTCCACTGCAAGACCCAAGACTTGGGTGCTGTGTGGGTCAGCACATCCTCAGCCCCTCGGTGGGGAGCAAAGCAGCTCAGGGAAGGCAGCTGGGACACCCCCTCCTTCTCCCCATCACCTGGAGAGAGCTGGGGGGCTCTGACAGGCAGTTGCCAGGGGTCTACCCCTAACCACTCCCAGGGGCTGGGGCAGGGAGCCCTCCCCTCCACCCCGGGGGACGAAGAGAGAATGAAAACGGGATGCTTACAGGTACCTGACTGGACAGGGCAAAGGTGCTGGCTGGGCTCTTCTTCTTGCTGTTGCTGTTGTTGGTGTTTCCCCCGCCAGAGCTCATGGTGCTTCCCCCTGACATCTTCCTTTTCCGGCGCTTGCTGGGCTGCTGCCGCGCCGGCTCCGCTGGTGGAGAAGGGAGACACGGTTAGTGCCGAGAAGGAGCCAGCGCCCCGCAGCCCCTTCTCTGCAAACACCCTTTCTCTGCAAGGACCATTTTCCCCCCAGGGCAGCATCGCCAGACTCCTCCCCTCCGCAGCTCCACTGTCCCCGTAGTGCAGGGGACAGGAGAGGGCACAGGGAAGATTTCTGTCCTTGCTTTGCCTTCTACAAGCAGCTGGCAGCCCCCCAGGCAGGGAGCTGCCTGCAGCCCTGCTCTGCCCCAGCGGGAAGGCAGGTCAGCAGACATGAAGTCAGCTAGCCAAGCCACTGTCCCCAGTGTCACAAGACGAAGCCCGGGACAGGGGGGGAGAAGACTGTGTTGAGGGCAGGCCCTGAGCGGGCAGCCCTGGAGACCTGGAGGCAGCACCGCAGGCAGCGGGAGACTCACCAGGAGGAGCGACCATCCGCTGCCACTTCTGGAAGAGGCAAGTCTTGAGGCAGTCCCGGGGACTGAGGCTGTAAGTCTTGTGCCGTGACATGAGCTCCTGCATTGGTTCTAGGATTACACAGAGCTGCAGGGAGCAGACAGACGTGGGGTTAGATCACAATGCTCCAGGCTGCAGCAAAAGCCCCTCAGCTGGGCAGCCGTCCACCTCGCACTGGCCCACGCCATACTGGGAGCCTGCAGGCTCCGGCAGATCCAACACCCGACATCTCTCTGCAGCCCGTCTGCAAGACCGCTCCTGCAGAGCCTGCCCCGCTGCCTCCCTGCACCGCAGGGCAGCCGGGCGTCAGGCACCTGAGAGCACAAGACTTGGCCACCCAAGCCCCACTCCCCCGGGAGCAGAGCTGCACCCGCCCCTCTTCCCACATGCTTACTCGGAGGTAGTTGAGTGTGGAGTTTGAGAGCCCACAGCGGGTGATGTTCTTGGATAACTGGTCCAGCATCTGGGGGTCCTGTGCCTAGGAGTGAGAGAGACATATGGCTCAACTGCACCTGGGCTGGGGATGGGCCTCCTGTACCCCAGCCTGTGATAGGGGACACAGTTGAGGTCCCCCCAACCTGAGCAGCAGGGAAGAGGAGCTCAGCAGTCTTGTGTCACTTGTGCCGCGGAGTGGTACTCACATGCATGGCAAGGATGCTGCGGGGGATGAGCTCTCGATGCTGGCGGATGCTGAAATGCCACGTCTTTATCCTCATCATGTCATCGAACATGAACTCCAGGTACAGCCGCCCCTCCACACACACCTGGGCACGGCACAGGGTCAGGCACAGGCTGCCCCCACTTCCCCCAGCCCAGATCCCCTGGGAACCCACTGCTGCACACTGGGACCCCCTCCTGGTGGCTTGTCCCTGCCTGCCATGAGACTTGCCACAAGTCAAACCCACAAGCCCACAATGGCCAGGGGATCTCTGCAAAAAGGGGATGCTGGGCTGCGAGGAGCTGGCTGGGGTATGTGGGATTACAGCATGGCATTCAGGAAGCCATAGAAATCAGTGTCCCTCGCCCTGTGGGACCACAGCTGCTCCGAGGCCATGCTGGACCAAGGCATGAGGGGCAGGAGTAGCCACGAGTGCTGCCGCTACCTGGGTGAACATGGGCTTGCCGTGCTGGGTGACCATGGTGCACTGGTCGCAGTCCAGCGAGACGAAGTTGTTGTGGAAGGACTCCTTGGGGTGCTTGAGCACATAGTAGAGCTCTGTGGCCCCCCCTTCGAAGATGCTGCGGAAGTAGCGAGGAATCAGAGTCCGGCCAATCGCTGAAGCGGGAGAAGGAGGAAGATAATGTCAGTAAACCTGGCTCGCCCAGATGTGTCTTGGGGCTGCTGGGGGAGAGGGTTCCCCAGTTCCTGCTGTCCAGAGGCAGTGAAGCCCTGACACCACACCCGCATCCCCCACACGGCACAACCGCCGCATCTCCTGCTGCAGCAGCAACACCCTGGGCAAGGAGGGCTCAAGCTGCTACTCACTGTATCTCTTTGGTCCATCCTCCAAGCAGAAAGTGATTGTTAACATGGCGTCATCCTCGAAGAACTCTGTGGTGAAGGCATCCCACCACAGATTGTCACATTCCTGGGGACGGCAGAGAGATGCCAGGTTACAGGGAGGGGAGACAGACAGACAGACACTGGCTGCCAGCCATAGCAGCCACGTGCTCAGCCCACAGAGGGCTGTGCTCCTGGCTGAGCGCTCAGAGATGGGGATGATGAACCCTGTCCCATGGCCAGGTGAGGGACAAGGCACTCGCAGACCTGCACAACAGGACAGGACCCTGCTGCCAAAGGGATCCTACTAGAGCCAAGGCAGCTCACGAGGGCAGGCAGCACAGAAGACCCCATCCCCAAAATGCAAACCTCAGAGTGTCCCCCCACCCCTGGCCACCCCTCATTCCCTCATTTCCCCACCTCTGTCCAGTTCTGCAGCCGCTTGTTGAGCTCAAATATCCTGTAGTCAGTCTGGTTCCCGTACGGCGTGTGCCTCCTGCCCAGGAGCAGAGCAAGCAGTCAGAGTGGGAGGCAGCCACAGGGTAGGGAGGGGTCCTGAGCCCACGGTGGGGGACACACAGGCCCTCCAGGGCTGGGCAGAGCCCGAGCAACCACCCCACAAACCCCTGTAGCCAGCAGCATCCCAGGCCTGCTGAGGCATCCCTGTCGCAGACATGAGCTCCCCTTCTAGCGGGGTTCCCGCTAGCCCCCCGTGCTTACCCGATTCCAGGCTCCAGGTACGTCGGTGGGTACATGGGAGTAGGTCTAGGGGGGGAAAAGAAATGCAGGCAGGTCAGAGCTGGTGGGTGTCTCCCTCCTCAGCCACTGCACCCCCCCTTCACCGCCTATGGCAGCAGGTGGTCAGGCTTGCTGGAGGTGAGACCTCATGTGTGGTATGGGCTTCACCTGGGCTGCAGATGTCTGATGGGCCCATAGGGTGACCTGCACCCCTTAAAGTAGGCTCTGCTTCACACCAGTGCTCCACGGCCCCTGGGACCTGGGCCATGGCTCTCCAGAGACATATCCAGCTCCTCTGCAGCTGGGGCTGGTGCCAGGTAGGACGGAGGTTGGAGAAGGGGCTGTTCCGGCGGGAGCTGGGAGTGCTCCCTGTCCTGGGTCATCCCAGGGGCTTGGCACTGCAGAGCTCAGGGATGTCCTTCATCCTAAATGTCACCCTTTTTCCACCCAGTCCCACACATCCCTGCTCCGATCTCCTCTCCCCTCACACTAACTCAACTCCATGTGCTGCAGCCTCCATGTGCTGCTGGGGAGCCTGACAAAGAGACCTTCTGGTGCAGACCACAGGGAACCCCCAATGTCACAGACCCCTCCTCAGGCCCCAGCTCACCCCACATCTCGATCCAGCATTGTGCCCGGGTGGAACGGGGGGAAGGCGTTGCCGTTCGGGGGCTCCTTTGGCGAGTACAGCTTGAATGACTTAGAGGAACAGCCTGGAGAGAGAGGGGGGACATAGGTCAGCCAGGGGCACCCCACAAAAACAGACACCCTGCTGCCAGGAAGAGGAAGGACACGGGACCAACCAAAGCCCCCATCAGCACAGCCTCATCCCTTCTCTGCTCCCCCATGAAGCCACCCCAGCCCCTTCACACCACACATGGCTCCAGGCACCCTCCTGTGCAGGATGGGACCCACAGGGTGAGGGCTGAGCTCCCAGGTTTGGCAGCCAGAGGGGCCCAGCCCCACCCCAGGGGGGCCCCACTGGTGCCCAGAGTTTCTCAGTTCTCATCCGGCTGAGCTCTGGGGACAGTGCCCGAGGGGGACAGTCCAGCTGGTGAGACGATGGGGGGCTGGCTGGGCGCTATCCTCCCCCCAGCCCTCCTTCCCGCGCCGCTCCTAATCCCACCGACCTGACCCGGGAATCACACGGGATCTTTTCGCTGACCTTTCTATCGTCATGGTGACGGGTGAATAATCGCCCGGAGGGATGGATGGCGGGTCCCCAGGCAGCCACCATCTGCCGCTCGAGCGGCCACCCGGCTCCAGGCGGATGGAGAGATCCCACACCCCAAAGCCTCGCTGCCCCCCGCAGCACTTGGGCAATGGACAAGGAGCCCAAGGAGGACCACGGGGCGTGCAATGCATGCAAGCCAGCACCCATCCCCAAAAGTAACATGGGGACGCTCCAGGCCCACCGATGGGAGGCAGGGATGTCCACCACATCCAGCCACGCTGGCACAGCCAGTCCCATCCAGGCTCCTGAGGGGCAGTCGGGGGCTCCCATGCTTGCTGGCCCCCTCCCACAGCAGGTTCCTGGGAGCGGCAGCTGACAGCATCCCCCTCCAAGCCCCGTGGGAGCCCCGGCACGCCCCACGGCCGGCAGGACCCGGCACGCTGTGCCCAGGCGCTGCCGAGGCAGGCGGCTCCCTGCCGGCGGGCAGCCGGGCTGACCTGGATGAGCAGCAGCGGTGGGCAGGCTGCCAGGCAGCTCCGGCTCTACCGGCTCAGCCGGCCCCGCCGCACACGGGCACGTCTGCCCCCGCCACGCCGCGGGCCCTAGAGCTGGCTGCACCGGGCTGCTGGGCACAGCCAGGGCCAAGGCGGGATCCCCCTCGGCCGCCTGCCCGCCCAGCCCCAGGCTGGGCGCTCCCCGACACCCACGAGCTGCCAGGATTGCCGGCCAGCGCTGCAGAAAGCGAGCCCAGCAGTGGAGGGGAGCGCCCGGGAGGTGCCAGGCACCGCCCCACGGCCAGGCCGCAGGGAGGGCTGCAGGGACAGGATGGGAGCAGTCACCCGGCTGCCATGGACGCAGGAAGGGAGCAAAAAGCATCAGGGTTAAGGAAAGCAGTGCCACCAGCACTGGGACCTAGGATGCCCAGCTCACTGTGACCTGCTAGCCATCACAGGAGCCCAAGTGATGAGGACATTGCCACCACCCCCACCGAGCTGCTTGGGATCCTGAGCCCACAGTCGCAGAGATCACACATACGGCTGAGTAAGCGAGGGCTGGTTTAAAACAGAGGGAGCCACCTTCCAGGTGTTAAATCCAACTTGCAACAGGGGAAATCTGCATTTCACTCCTCGATTCTTGTCTTCTTGGGGCCTCAGTGCCTTTTCACCGTGTTTCCATGTGGCAGCCAAACCCAGCCTCTCCCCAGCGCCCACCAGGACACACCAGTCCTGTGGGACCAGAGCCAGCCCGGCTGCTCCGCCAGAGGCCTGCTGCTCCCACTCCTCGCTCCTGCCCGCCTGCAGCGAGGATAAGTGGGGCACGGCACAGTTTCTCATACAGCTGCTAACAATGCCGGCCCCTTGCTCTTACCTAACGTTTTCATAGATAAAGATTTTCCTGCTAGGGAGGTGCTGCTGTGAGGGAATTTTTGCCCTCTGCTTTAATGCCTGTCAACTTGTGCCTACTGGAAATTACAGTTCAAACAAAATTGCACCAGAAACAGAGCGTTTCCATTTCCTCCTTGCTGCTGTTGAATGACACGATGTTGAAGTGTGCTTCATGCATAGGAAACTTTCCAAAAGCGTGTGTCTTCTCTTGAAAATGCACCGATTCATTAGGCAGAGAAAGCGGCTGGAGACAGGGAGCTGAACTGCTTGTTTCTGGTCACCACGTCCTCAGAGGGGATTAAAAAAAAAAATCAGACCCAGCAGGTCTCATCCTCAAATGCTTTGTTTTTGTTCACGGATGGGGAGGAAAAAGCCCCCAAGGTTCCTTGCTGTCCTTGGTCCCTGCCTTGCTTCTTGGGGTGCAAGAGGGTCTCCTGGGGTGGTGAGAGCAGGAGGGCACATCACCCTCCATCCACTCTACTTCTTCTGGTCTTTCCTCAGCCCCTGCTCCTGGAGGTGGGAGAGTGGATGAGCCAGCCCGCTGCTCTGACCCAAGCATCCATTTCCATCCTGGGCCTTCCCAAGCAGGTTAACAGGGACACAACTTGTTTTTGGGCTTCACTGAGTGACCTATCTCAGGATCTAGAGGAGTGGAGAGAAGCCTGTTATGTGACCTCAGCAACACTACCATCCTGACCAAGTACTACATTTAATGCCGCATAAGATACGTTCCTGGATTCAGTGGTTTTAAATAATGCTAACAATAGCCCTAGGATTTGACACAGGCTGTCTAAATCCTACATTCGCTGCAGACACTCACACTACGTGCATTACACAATTACTTTATAGCAGCAACAGCATCAACATCAACTTTTACCCATGCGAGGGTCACACTGCCTGGTCCAGGAGATCCCTCCATCACTGTCTCTCCCCTTCTCGCTGCCCCAGCTCCCTGCCAGACCCGTCCCACCAGCACAGTGACCCAGACCCGCAGGACAGGGCCCTTCCCAAGCCAAGCCCAGTGCTTGGCCCCAGCCCACATCTCCCTATGCCCCCTCTGCCACCTGCTTTGAGCACAGAGGATCCAGGCAGGGTCTGGGCAGAGTCCAGGCATGCAGAGATGCTGGTCGGTGGGTGGGCGCGTGATGCCTCTGTGGACCCCGAACTGACGGGAGAAGCTTTCCGCGGCTGTCCCTCGGCGCTTGCCCAGCGCCACAAAATTATGTGCGTGGTCGGCAAAAGAAAAAAACATCAGGCTGACGCTGCAGCTGCTGAGCTACCAGCCCAGGCAGGCCCAGGCAAACGGTGCGGTGCCTGTAGCTGGGCAGGCGGCCACACGGCTCCTACCTGGTGGGGAGGCGTGGGAGGAGGGCACCCCCAGAGGGACACCCCGGCTCAGAACCCTCTGCTGCGGCCACGGCCTCATCGAGGGTAGGATGGAGCTGGCCAGCCCTGCACGGGGCAGCCACAAGAGCTCGGCCAACGCAGCAGCTCCGGGCAGGCGCATGGGGAAGGGAAGGCAGGTGCTCTGCCAGTGACTCACGTACAGCCCAGCACGGCCCAGCCCTCTGCCTGCCTTCTCCTCTGCTTTCCCTGCCTGCGAGCTGCCAGCCCTGTGGGCAAAGCTGTTCTGGTGCACTGCCCAGAGGGTTTGCTGGAGCAGGAACAGCTAAAACCCAAACCAAGTTCCCAGAGCTGGGGAACATCAGGTTTCCCAAGAGCACGGCAGGCACCTTGCAGAGCCAGCACAGCCAGGAGGTGGCATGGCACCGTGACCAAGACCAGGGCCGGCCAGGGAGCTGCCTGCTCGGGCAGGGGACAGGCAGAGCCTTCCCTGGTGTCCGGCAGGGAGAAAGGCCTCTGTCCGCACTCCCCTCGTTCTGTCTTGCCAGCAGAGATCAAAGAGCTGCCAAGGACAAAGGCAAAGCAGTGCCGGCATCTCACTCCTACACCTGCAGCCATCGGTGGGAATCGGTGCTCCCCATCCCAGAGAGGAGCCACCTCGGCCGGGCAGCCAGCACACTTTTGGTGCAAGAGTAAAGCTCAGCAACAAGGCAGGGACTCCAGAGGCTAAAAAATATATATATATATATATATATATAAACAGTTGAAGAAACAGGGCTTGAAAGAGGCTGCAGGGTCACAGCTCAACCAGGGAGCATCCTGCTCCTCTCAGCAGCCCGGCGAAGAAGAGGGGCTAGCCTTCATGTGAAGGCTGTCACCTCCTCCCGGCATGCACTGTGCCTCCTGCTTCCTGGTTGCCTAACGAGGCTTTAAAGTGTAAATAGCGGCATTGTTTCGCAGGGCTGCCTCGCTGGGGTGTGGAAGCTGTGATAGCAGCAGGAAATCCATCTTCCCAGCCCAGGCCAGGGCTGCCCGGAGGTTGCTAGCCAGGAGGGTGCTATCCAGAGCCAGGTGCTTTCAATTTTTTCAAATAAATCAGCAGCATCCCAAATAATTCACGTGGCTTTGCCCAGTGATGGTGCTTGGTGTCGGGGAAGCTGGCACGGCTAGGGGACAAACGCAGAGGAGTATCCAGAGCAACTGGGACAGGCAGAAGCACACAGAGTAGTCTCCATAAACTGTCTTCATCTCTTATTTATCCTCTTCTTCGGAGTGGAGGGGATGGAGCGAAGCCAGTTGCAAACCCTGATGTTGTTATTAAACTGATAGGAACCAAGGCTAGCACAGACCAAGGCATGGTCTGAGACATACTCAGTGACAATCTCAACTTGCAGCACCCCCATTTGCTTTGAAAATGCAGAACTGATGCAGCTGAAGCTCCCGGGAGGCCAGGCTGTCCGGGTAAGAGGAGACATCATTCCTGTAGGAGACCATGGGATGATGCCACAGACTCAGCGGCATCCAGAGACTCAACCAGGCCAGCACACTGCCCAGCCCTGACCCACACGGAGGCAAAGCTCACAGCACCACCTGCCCTGCAGCACACAGGGATTACCCTCTTGCTTGTCTCAAGGCATACATCTGAGCTGGCCACAGAGCTTATCTTGACCACAAGCTGCCTTCCTGCCCGCACCACATGGCTGTGCAGAGTGTCCCCTGTGCACAAGGCCACGGGAGGGACATGTGTCCCAGCTCCAGGTCGCATCCATCAACATCAGTGCAAAAGCCCCTCACTGCAGCACACAGAGCACCCTGGACCAGCGGGTGCTCCTCCCTGTTGACCAGCTTGCAAACTCAGGGGGATGCTCAGAGAAGTAGTAATTACCTCCAGTTAATTATTACCAAGTGACAAATTTGATGCAAGCTGCAAGGCAGCTCTATCCAAAAAGCACTGGGCGAGGAGAGCTGGGGCACAAATTTACGGGTCAAGGCTCAGAGCAACCACGGCCTCAGTTCTGCTGGACCCCAGGGTCTCCCGGGAAGGCATCCTGTGGAGCTGGGGACTCCCCGGGGATCCGGGGGTACCCTTGCTGCCCCGCGGTAACCCTAGGGATGGCAGGAGTCTCCCCTTGCCCATTCAGGCCCTCTGATGATTCAGACACACAAATCGGGATTTCTCCAGGAGGGAAAACGGGAGAAGAGCACGCCCTGCCAATTGCAAAACAGCCTGAAAATTGAATCACGTCCAAGGCTGTGAGCCCCAGATGCAATCCCACAGATAACCCAGTTTCAGCTCCACTACTATCAACCTAGCACGAGGCAGTCATTTCCTGTGACTCTCGGGGAAATATCCCACTGTCCCTAATTACTCCTTTCGGCTCGCTGTCTCAAAGACCATCCATAATCAAACACTGCTGGTTTCAGCCTCAGGAATGCACCTTTCACATTTTTGGCTGTTTTCCCTCTCACCCAGACCCCTGCACCCTGGGGCCCTGCCACCCTGTGGGGCTCCTACAGCAGCCGGGCTCCCGTCCCTCCTGCAGAACACACCGGGGCAGCATCAGCAAACAAACAGCCAGCACGGTGTGGGAACCACAGGGCTGGAAAAAAACCCTTCATCAGCATCCCATGAAAAAAAGCCTCCCGACAAAGTAGGATTTTCATCTTCAAAGGTTTTTTAGGCTCTGCGGCAGCAAGGAAAAATTCACAGGCATAGCCAACTGCAGCGATGGCCCTGCAGATGCTGCAGCCGGCATCGCTGCTCCTGCTCCCCTGCCTGCCATGCACGTGGTGGAGCAAAATCACACAGCTCTGCACAGTGTTGTGGGGCTGCTGCTCGGGGCAGCCCTCTGCGGGGACAGGATTCGCCCAGGAGAGCTGGAGACAAGAGCGAGGGCAGCGGAGCAGCAGCGAGAAGCTGAGATCCATCCCTCTGGCTGCAGAGGGGGATCCCTGGGCTGATCCCCCCAACCCGCAGGACCCCCAAGCACCACCACTGCTTCAGAGCACAGGAGGCTGTCAGTCCCCATGCGGCACATGGAGATTCACCATCCCGGGATGCAACGCTCCTCCTCGCTCCCCACCGCTGCCAACGGCGCCGAGTGCTGCACGCTGGGACGCGTAGTCTCCAGAGACGGCGGCCCCCACCGCCGACAGCCGCCTCGCTCCATGTTGCGTCCTAGGTGGAGCCCCGGAGCCCTGGCAGCCGGCCAGCCGCCTGCTCCAGGGGGAAAAAAGGCTGGATAACTCCTGCTGTGAGGATGCGTTGGGAGCTGGCGCCTTGCAGCTGGCCACACCGGGAAGGTGTGTGCCCAGGGAGGTGTGTGCCCAGGGGGCAAACCTCGGTGCTGGGGTGCAGCGCTCGCCCCAAGGGCCAGGCCGCTCACCATCTCCTCCAGTGGGATGCATGCAGAGGGGAGGGATGGTGTGAGCATGGTGGGAACCTGTTTGCTGAAGCTTGCAAAGTACCTCCATTGCTTCTTCAAGATGCCAGGGCAAGTCTCTGCCCGCCCTGCTCAGGCTGAACATCTCTCTCTTAGGACTCAGTTTTAAGAGGTAACGCGGGAACAGCTGAAGGAAGAACGAGGCAGGCGGCTGGCAGTGCTGGGGACAGAGCAAACACTTGCGGCTGCTGGACTTGCACTGTGCTGCTGTGCTGGCAGCACGTGCTGTCGCTGGGGTCAGGGCTTTGAACAACCAGCGCAGAATGGGGTCAAAACCCCAGGGAATAAAGGAACAGGGTAGGGCCAAGCACACCTGCCTGGTGCTCCTGAGGCACGAGCAACCAGAGGTCCCAGCCTCAGCACTACAGCACTGTAGAAAGCATCTCCACGACCGAGGCACAGCCCCAGGGAAACCCTCTCACCTGGGCATCCCCGGTCGCAATACCAGTCTGCTTGAAAGAACAGCAACCAGTGGGGCAGCAAACCTCATCGCAGCAAGTGTTGCAACCCACAAACACCCACGCATGCAGTGCAAACAAGAGCGGGAGCACCCCGTCCGTGGGCTGCTCAGAAGTCGGGAGGTTTCCAAAGGAGAGGGCCAGAAGAAGCGCCGTGGCTGCTCTGCCACCACGCAGGACCTGGGTTTGTACTTCTTATGCAGACCTCAATTTCACGCTGGTGCAGAGCTGCAAGTGTGTGGAAGGCTGGCATGCCGGGAGAGAGCACCCGGGGACAAGTGCTGCTGCCCCCCTGCCAGCTGCAGGACAGCGAAGGAGCCCTGGGGCTGGGCTGGTCCAGCTCACCCTCCGCTCCCGCATCTCAAGGAGTTGGGGAGGCTCAGGGCTGCCAGCTCTTACCACTCTCCACACCACACTCCAAAAAGAAGCTGAAAGAGGCTCCAGGTCCCCAGCCCAAGGCATCTCTGCTTACAAGTGAAATTCTGCAGCTTTTCACAAGCCTCTTCCTATTTTACATGGATTATGACCTGCTGCACATAATGAGAAAAGCTACCCAAAAACAACGGCAAAAACCCTGTATCACCAAACGCTCCAGCACCAGCCTGTTCCCCCTCAGATCACAACTTTTCTTTCCCTTTTTCAAGGAACTCAACTTGCACGTGGTTCTGCTCAGCACTTCTCTCCCCAGTCTTTAAGGCATGCTCAGATCACAGAGCCAGGATTTCTACAAAATCAGGAGAGCAGAGACCACGTTGGGTTCTCCTTCAGTGAAACCACAGTTCTCCCACAACGAGAACAATAAAACCTGAAGCTCTAAAGAAGGAATAAGGACATCCAAATTTGCCCATACTTACAACAGACACGTAAGAGCCAATACCTGACCAGGGCTGGGGAGTCACTGCAAAGCTGCCAGGACAAGGTGCTATCGCATGCACAGGGAGAACCAACTGGGGAGATCCCAGAGAGGAGTGTTTGCTCCCACTCCTGCCTGGACCACCAGGCACTCACGGGCCAGCTCCGACCCTCCTGGTGAGAAGGAAGCAGGTTTGCAATGCAGGGTGGGTGCACCGCTCCGTACCCCAGGAGGTGACTCCCCACGGGACCCCACAGCCTCTGAACCCTGTGCTCACACCTCACCCAGGCACTGACCACGGGCTCCTGCTGCGGCACCAGGACCGGCTGGTGCGAGGGGACTGGGAGCTGCCCAAGCCCAGGAATCCTGGTGGGGCTGCCCCAGGGTGCTTATCTTATCGGGCATCCGGTGCGGGCAGCGACTGCTGGAGTCAGAGCCCCGTCAGCCACGGGAGATCAGGACAGCCCACCACAACATGCTCTCCCGGGGGGCCTCAGGGGAACACCCCCCAGGTAAGTCTCCCCTCTGCAGCCCCAGCACACACGTCGATTCCTGTGCTGGAGCTGCAGCACTGAGTTTCCCCTGGCACAGAGGATGCTGCGCCCACCCCCAGCCCGGCCCCCCACTCCAGCTGCCCCAGGCCGAGCCGGTGCCTCATCTGCCAGGAGGGGTGAGCCCCTGTGCCCACGGACCCCCAAACCCAGACACCGCGGCGGGGCAGCTCCCGTGGGAAGGTGTGCAGCCCCCTCGCGTTTGTACCCCTTAGACGTTTTATTCCCTTCAAGGCACCCGTGGGAGGCTGGCAGGACCCTCCAAGCCCCAGGCAAGGATGAAGTTGCAGCCGGCAGGGAGGGGAGGTTGGCGTGCAGCCCCTAGACCTGGGCACCGGCCCCATGGCCCCCGTGACAGCGCACACGGGGGGACCAGTAGGACGCGGGGTAGCTGTCAGGGGGCTCGGGCAGGGGAAGAAGCTGGGGGAAGAACAAAGGGAGCTGCGGGTGGGATGGAGCAGGGCATGGCAGAGCACGGGGCTGCCGGCTGCACCCAGCGGGGCTAGGGGTGCCTGTCCGAAAGCCCGGACCCGGGGGATGGAGAGGGGAGCTGGGAGGACAGACGGGGAGCGGGGGACAGGCAGGGGAGCTGGGGAGGGATGGGCAAGGGAGCTGGTGGGGAGGCAACAAGCCGGGGGTCCAGAGATGCACAGGGGAGCTGGGGAAGGAGAGAAGGACGGGGGCGCTGGGCAGGGAGAGGGGAGCTGGGGACGGGGATGGAGCTGGAGCC
>VWYH01002506.1:218-10353 GCA_013399365.1 Pampusana beccarii | reverse complement strand
GGGGCGGGGGCGCTTCCTTTGTCTGCGCCGCGGCCGGGACCACAATGGCTGCGGCGGCGGCGGAGACCGCTCCCCCCGTACCGACCGCCTTCCCCCCCCAACACCGCCCCGGCCCCTCGCTGCCGGGAGCGGAAGGGGGGGGAAAGGTGGGTGCCCACGGCCCGGGGGTGACGGCCAAAAGGGGGTCCCCGGAGAGCTGCTTCCCCCTCACCCCGCGGAGCAGCGCTCCCCGGGATGCACGCACCGGGTCCCGCTGAGCATACTCGGCACCAACCGGGGAAGCGTTTCCTCCCCCTGCGAAACTTTCAATAAGAAAAATATACTTTTTTTTCCCTAGTTTGGTTTGGGGTTTTCTTTGAAGTTTTTCGGGATTTTTCTTTCTGAAACTTGTTTCCCGTTTCCCCAGTTTCTGGAGAGGAAAAAAAATACAGCTGTTTCATTTTTGAGGGGGCATAAAAATAAGATGAACAGGTTTGCAATTGCC
Source organism: Pampusana beccarii (assembly GCA_013399365.1). NCBI lineage: Eukaryota > Metazoa > Chordata > Aves > Columbiformes > Columbidae > Pampusana > Pampusana beccarii. The sequence continues at coordinate 9,869 of VWYH01002506.1, read as the reverse complement.
AGCAGCCCCAAAAGGTCTCCTTTCCTTGACAAAGCACCAACCTCTTCCAACTAAGAGTTTTTACAGAAACTTCCATTTTTGTAAAAAAATTCCATTATGAAAATTTCCATTACAAAAAAATCCCATTTTTTCCATTTCCCCCTTGCCCCACACTTGCCCCTCGTGAGCTCCTGCTTCCCACTCTGGCAAATCAGACTGGCACAGACCTACACTCCCAGCCCAGCTGGAGAGCCCATGGGCAGCAGGGACACAAACTGGGACCCCCGAGCCCCCCCAAGAGCCCCCGGCTGTAGGTGAGAGAGCCATGCTCGGCAGGCAGGGCTGTTGCAGGCACACACATGCACGGTGGTGCATCTCGCCCTGCACATGCAGGCTGGTGTGCACGCTCATGGGCTGGCATGCGCTTGCACGTCTCCCCAAACGCCTCCCGGCACTCCCACCCCCTCCCCCCCGCTCCCCGTCGGGTGCGCGCCCACGCCCGGGGCCCCCACACCTTCCTACACCCTGGCACGGCCAGGCCTGCGCCTCATCGCTTCCCTGAAACAGCAGCCGTGGGGTAACGCAGGCACAACCGGTCGGGTCCCGCTGAGCACGCTCATCCCCCCGACAGTGCACACATGGTGGGTGCAAAATCTCAGCCACAAGGTTTCACGGGCGTCCTCCCCTCCATGCCCACGCATCCCCAAGATCCTGCATCCAAGGAACAGGGGCAGCCCCCCGCTCCCCACCCCATGGGCTGCCTGCCGCCCGGGACCAGCACCAAAGAGGGTCGGGCAGGAGCTGCTCTGCTGCAACACTGCCCATGCCGCTCGGCCGAGCGAGGCTCCATCCCCACGCTGGTCCCCGTCACGCCATCGTGTGTAATCTCCCCTTCCCCTTGCAGGCTAACCTGCAGCAAGCACTGCTTTCTGGGGGCATGTGGAAAAACAGAGAGCAAAACTCTCTTTAAAACCCAGATAAACAGAGAGAAAAACTCTCTGCAAACCCAAAAACCTCAGTAAAACCCCGCTCTACAAAAGGCACAAGCAACGGGAGGTACCCACACTGTTGGTGCTGTGGGAACTGGGCGTGGGGGATACTGCGAGTGCCTCGATATGCTGCCCCACCGCTGCCCACCCCCTGCCAGCCTGCATCTGTGTGGCACCAGGCGACATGGAACTGCGGCAGGATGCCACCCGCTGTCGTTAGGCCAATAAACCATGCTGGTGACAGTTACGGGGTGGCACAGCCCTTCTGGGCAGGACAGGCCATTAAATACAGCCTGCCCGCACCTCATTCCCACTCCAGGGCTCGAGGATGCATGAGGCACCGCCAGCCACCAGTGCTCAACACTGCACCATCACTGCAAAATACTGCAAAACACTGCAAAAAGGGATGTTTTGCCCCTGTACCAGCAACTCCCAGTGCCGGTGCCACAGCCACAGCGATCAGAGAGGAGCCCCCACTGGTCCTCAGGCTCCATGGCCCAGCGCATCCACAGCAAACATGCCCCAAGCAATTTATCCCAGGGCTCAGCAGCCCTTCGGGACTGCTCACGTGTCCCTGCTCGGCTCTGACGACAGCGCTGGACTGGTCCACGTGGCTGCAGCAGCCCCAGCTGTTTATGGTTATAGCCGAGTTAATAATTAAATAGATGCTGGATGGAGAGCAGAAGGGCTGGGATGCAGCTGGGAAGCGTGTGTGGCGGTGACAGTGGTGGGGGGAGCCCCTTCCTCGCGATGTGCTCGTGCCCGCAGTGCGGGGAGAGCGGAGGGTAATTCCAGCTCCCCGCGTTTTTGTGATGGGGCACTGCACCCCTGGGTTCCAGCCTCCACTCTCCCCCTAGCAAGGGCCCCCGCCTGCCTGGGCTCCCCAAAGCCCAGCCCTGCTCTGACACTCAGTGCAGGTCTCAGCCAGGAAACCAGCAGCAGCTCAGAAGCAAAAGGGAGCACTGGGATGCATCCCGGACAGGTGGATGGGAAGAGCCTGGTGGGGACCATGGCAGCCGCGGGATGCCCGGGTCTCTCTGATCACCATGGCCAGGGCCTGGTGTGCCCGCAGAGCATGTGTGAGGGATCCCAGGCGAGCCGGGCAGCAGAGGCAGGGCATGCTTACACTGACACCCAGCAGGGCCCCGGCAGGCGCAGGCGTAGAGCAGGGACATGGATGCATGCTTACATAAAAAATAATAATAATAAAAATCTGCTAGCTCTGCAAACGGCACAGCCCGCACAGGGGGACGGACTGGCCTGGCACTTCCAAACCTCCTGGTCTTGTCCAAACAGCAGCAAGACCGAGCACTGTCACATGCACACAGATGCAGCCTGCAGTGGTGCAGCATGGCACGCACCCCACAGCCCCGCTTTCAGGAACACAACAGCCATCCTCCCCCAAATCCTACCGCCTCTCAAACAAAAATATGCTTTGCTTCCCTGCTTCCCAAGGAGGGGTTTCTCTTCCCCCTAAAGCTATGCATGCCTGGATCAGGGACGGGAGGGGCACAAGGGGGCCCCCTTTTTCGGCTGGAGAAGCCACAGCTCCATCTCTCCCAGGGAAGAGAGGCTTGGGGGAGGCTGGAAACTCAACGGTGAGTCATGCCGGGCAGGAGGCAGATCCTGGGGCCTCCTGGGATTAACCCTTCAAAACCAGAACTGCTTCCAGACACCCAGAGGCAGGAGGAAGGCCCAGGAGCTGGGGGAAAAGCTGGTTGCCAGGGCAGGGTGGGAAGTTTCAGGGTCACATCTTGAGCATCCCGGAGGGAACTGAGAAGAAGACATGAGTACACAAGCACTGGACTAGCAGCAAGCGTGTGTCTGTTTCCATTCCCTCCAACACAAGAGGAGGTGGAGAAAGATTACAGGGGGCTGCGGGATCCCAAAGCGCATAGGGTCCATATGGCGTGTCTGCCCTCACATCACAGCTTGCTCTGGCTCAGTGGGTCAGCCCCAGTGCTGCCCAGCTGCCCGCAGGCTCCGAGGGAAAGGCGCAGTCCGCACGCTGGCTTTGGCCGGTCCTGCTGGCAAGGGGTTTCCTTGTGGCACCAGCACCAGACAAATGCCCTGCAGTGTTCCTGTGATGTCCTTGAGACATCGCAACGCGTGTCCTGCAAGAGCTCAGCCCCAGCGCGGCCACCCGCAGCAGCGAGCCCCAGCCCCTCTGGCAGCAGCCCCGGGCCAGCCTGCCAGAGCTGCAGGGTTTTAAGGCTTCTCCAGAGGCTCCAGGTGGATTCTCTCATGTTACAAGAATGGTTCGTTTTACAGCCCCTTTCCTGGCCTGGGATCCCATGGTGGGGAGGGGGTGACGTGCAGCACGGCTACACAGCCCCAGTATCCTGCATCTGCCCACTGTCCCCTGAGAGGATCTTCACCCCCACAATGGGCAGGCACTGCTGCTTAAAAGGGAAACCAAGTCACAGCCCTCAACACCCAGCCCTGTAGCTCCAGGGACTCTCACCCCAGCTAGGAGACCACCCTGGTCCCTGGCTGCTCCCCTTCCATTCCCTCCTCTCGGCCTCCTGAGCCACAGCAGGACCCCCGGCATCCCCACAGAGATGCGCACAGCTGGGAGCTGCCACCCACCAATCCCCCATCCCTCAGGGATGAGCACAGGGCTGGCACCCCTCCGGGTACCCACATGCCACTGTGCCCCCGTGCGTGTTGTAAGCCCTCCAGGAGAAGGCAGGGGACATCTCCCAGGGCCACGGTCGCACATGGTTGACTCAGAGCAGGTAAGTGTCCACGAGCAGAGCCCACCACTCTTGCCACCCCCGTGCGGTGCTGCTGAGCACTCCAGAGTGGCTCTCCGAATATAGAAGCATCAAATAGCTCCATCAATAATGCATCGCTTCTGCTTCCTCCCGCTGCTGTGTTTTCATTGCTAACATGCGTGTCCTTCCTGTTAGCAGCTGCCTCCTCCCCGCCACCTAGGCCAAGCAGGGACACAGCCACCACAGGATGGGGACAGCAGCCCCCACAGCTCTGGGTCCAACACCCACCAGGACTGGACACCCAGCCCCATCCACTCCGCTTGGGCACAACCCGAGATTCGGGGGGCACCTCGCCACTAGTCCGAGCATCCTTCCACACATGTGCTGGCAGCAGGCAGGGCACCCTGGCATGCTGCGGCTGCCCAGAGCATTTAGGCAGAGGAGCATGAATGGCATCTCCTCGTCCTCAGCGAGGTAATGCCCCTCCTCAAGAACTTTTGGCAGTCTGGTACCCCCTGTGCCCAGGCGACACCCCCACTTGGGGCTCTTCCAGCAGCTTCGTGCCACTGCACCAGCGCTGCCGTCCCTGTCGGGGAGAGAGCTCCCGCTGCCTTGCTCCTGCCTGCCCCTGCCCGCAGCTGCCCCGGGCTCACCCCGGGCTGGTCGGTGCAGGCAGGTCGGGGCGCCCGGGCTTGCGCCATGCCCGGCGGAGCTGTGTGCCTGCAACGTGGCGTGCTCCCATCTGCTCCCGCCGGCGGGGAGGCAGCAGCCCAGGGCAGGCAAGAGCTCACACCCACGGCCCCGCAGGGCAAGGAGGGTGGGCACCTGCCTGCAGCAGGCAGCGGCAGCCCCTGCCCTTGGGGAGCCCCCGGCGCTGTGCACGACCCTGGCCAGAGAAGGATGCAGGTGGCAGAGCAGAGGTTGGCGCAACTGGTTGCTACAGAGCAGGGGGGCCGGGGGCTGCACACCCCGTGGGGGGCTGCCGCCCTGCCAGCCCTCACCCATCACTGTCCCCGGCACGGCCTGCGTCCCCACCTGGCTCAGGCAGCAGCTCCACTTGGGCTGCGCTGCAGAAACCCGGCTGCGCTCCCAGCACCAGCCCCTCAGTGCGTAGGAGGGGGGCTGGGGCTGCTGCTCCTGTGGAAAACAGGGACCCTTCCACCCCCCAGCTCCTGCCTGCTGCCTCTACACCGTGGGGCCATGCTGGGGGGGCAGGCACTGTCACCCTGGTGCAGGGGGACCTTCGGGACCTGCCTCTGTGCCCCGCAAAGCCAGGGGCAGAGAGGGGCGGGAGCTGCACCCCAGAGGGCCCCCCCAAGAAAAGGGCCGCAGAGGGGTGCAGGCAGGGTGTTATCGGCTGCCCCACAGCCAGGGTGGGGTTGGGGCCAGGCAGAGGCTGGCGCCTGCGGCAGAGGCGATTACACCCGGGTCTAACGTTCGTCCCCATCAGCAACCTGCCTGGCAGGGAAGGGAGTGAATGGTGATGGGGGACCGGCCTGACAGCTCTGGGGGGGTCCCGTCCCTCCCAGCACCCATGAGCACCCCTGCCCAAGGGGGCTGCCTAGTGCTGGTGTACAGCCCCTGCTCCCACACCTCTGTGAGCGCTCTGCAGCAAACTTCCCAAAAACCCGCCAGCATCACCTCTGCTGCAGCCACCCCACCCCTGCCCAGCAGAGCCCCCAGGGCAGGGGCTGGGGCTCCCGGGTGGACGGTTGCCACCATCCCTGCTCCAGGTGGGGCCCAGCAGCCCCCGGCAGCCCTGCCAGCTCCTCAGCACCCTCCCCCCCAGGCACCGGCAGGAAACCACAGCCCCAGCCTGCAGGCAGGCCGATAACGGTCACCCAGCCCCATCCTGCTGCCTGCACCCACCGCCGCCCCGGGGAGGGGGCACCCAGACCCGCCACCTGCTGCTCCCCAGGCACAAGGTAAAGAAGGGGTGCACCCACACCACATCAGCCCCACGGGACACACCACCCCACAGGGAGCCGCGGGCTCTCGCAGGCTGTGCCGGCGGTGCAGTGCACGCCAGGATGCACGGGCAGCTGTTGTGCACGGACACGCGCTCCCGCACGCCACGCAGCCCTGCACCTCGTGCACCAGAAACACAGATGTGGCCGGAGAATCCCACAGCAGAGAGGTGAGGAGAGTGTGGCATGAATTGGGGCAAGCAGGGGACATCTGGGCTGCTGCTATTCTGGCTCTTCCCAGGGGCACTGTTGGCCACAAGTGCTCCTGGGCTGCAGGGACACCTTCCTGTCCCAACAGTCCCATCCTGCTGGCTGGCACCCACTCGCTCCTCAAGGGAGAAGCTTTCACAGCAGCTTTGTGTTGAGCACAAACCACCGCCTCGGAGCCCTGCACAGACATGCAGCACTGAGCCTGCAGCTACAGCACTACCCCGTCCACATTTCTCTGGGTAAAGCTGAGCCGGTAGCAGGGTGAGCTTGCACCAGCCCCGATGAGTGCTGGGATGTGTACAGCCCCACACCAACACCCAAAATCCCAAGGAACCACCTTGCTGAGCTCCGGTTAGCCACGACCCCATCCTGCCTTCGCCAGAGCATGCTGGGCATGGGCAGGTGACACAGCGCATATGGCATCTACCAGGCGGGTGCTTCGCTGCACAGAGGAGGATGGGGTGAACGGCATCTTCCATCCAAGCATCGCCAGCATCATGAAGAGACCCCAGGCAACAGCACACAGGTGTGCAGGATGAGGCCTGGGACCTCCACCACTCCCTCCCCCCAGCACGCCCAGGTGCACGCCAAGGTGCCAGGCAGCCCCAAGGGGTGTGTTGGAGCCAGAGCCCATGGGTTTCGGGGGCTGCCTGATCCCCTCTCACCACAGCACTCAGCCCACTCCCCATCATCGCTCTCCCAGCACATCTGTCGGAGGAAGCACGTGGCACAGCTCAGCCTCGTGACGGTGGGGGACGCACGGCACCAGCTCGGCGGAAGGGAGGGAAATGACAAGGGGCATGTCCATCCCAGGACCCGAAGTGCGTGGGTCAGGAAGTCCTCCCTCCTGCCAGAGGGGTCCACAGGCAGGCAAGGCCTCCCAGGGAAGGTGCTGACCTCGGGAATGTTGCTTCCCTGCAGTGAAGCTGGAGCTGAAGACAGCCCCATGCGGACGGAGCACAGCTCTGCTCCCCTCCTCCCCCTCTCTGTACCGACATCATCACTACAGGGTGAAAAATAATGATGATAATAAAAATTATTTTTAAAAGCACGGAGCACGCTGGGAGCGTGGTGCACCTGGGGGTCAGGACCCTGCGGGCTCTGGATGGCAAGACCTGCCCGGTGTGAAGGGCTGAGCTGAGTGGCCAGGCTGCCAGTCCTGCTGCGAGAGGCCCCAGGCACGGCAGCACCAGCGCTGGGTGGCTGCTGCCCTGGCCGCTGCTGCTCCACTCTGAGCCTGGCACGCTCTCCCTGCTCACATCTCCATTTCTGGGCTGGGGGCTGAGGCCCCCCAAGCCCTCCACTGACCCCAGCAGCTCCCCACCATCCTTGGGCACAAGGACTGTCACAGGTTCCCAGCTGGGCAGCCACCCCATGCCCCAAATCTCTTGCAGAGGAAGGTGAGGAGCAGGGAAAACATCCCCAGAGGGGTGCAGGAGGAGCTGCAGGGGGGCAGGATGGGCCTCGGGGATAGCACGGAGCACTCTGCCCCCCGGGGAGGGCACGATTTTGAACAGGGGGGGTGGCTGCAACTCCCCCAGCAGCAGCTCCCAGGCAGGAAACTCCTCCAAGTTAACGCAGCCCCAAAGAGCAGCCTGGGCAGAGCGGCTCATTAAATGTTTCTGGCTGGCGGGAGGCCAGCAGCAGAGCTTGTTTTTTTTATATTCCGATAAACAGTCCGGGGAGGGAAAGGGGGAGGGGGCGCAGGCTCTGGATGTGCCACCCAGGCCCTGCGGGGGAGCGGGGGGAGAAGCGGGGGGCACATGCACATCGCTCGCACCCGCGTGTCCTCCCCGCCGCGGGGGAGTGGGCAGCAGTGGTGGCAGGGGGGGGGCGCAACACACGAAGCCATCTGCAGGGATGCTGCCAGCTGCGGGGTGACCCCACAGCCCCCCATCACTGCAGCAAGGGAGGACCCCCCCCCCCTCCGCCTTTGCGCCCACCAACATGGCGATGACATTCCCGGTGGCATGGGGCCAGCTCCCGGGGGACGCAACGGGGCTCGGCCGTCAGCCGCTGCTCTGCCGTCTCCTCCGTCAAGGCGGGACCCCCGCCAAGGTCGGAGGGGGTGTCGGGAAGGGGGAGTCGAGCCCCCGGGTGCGGGGTCCCTGCCAGGGCGGGTGCTGTGGCTGCTCGGCCTGGCTCGAAGGGAGGTTCACGTGACTTTCTGCTTGAGGAAGCAGCGCTCTGGCAGCTTCCAGTGGGAGATGGAGGAGGAGGATGGGGGAAGGGGCCGCCTGCCTTCATGGAAACACGGCGGAGAGGCGCAGGCAGTGCAGGGGCGGGGGGCCGCCAAGCTGGGGCACCCCCTTCCCCGCCCCGCGGGTCCAGCCTCAAGAGAGGAAGCACTGGCGGATGCACGGGGACTGTGTGCTGTCACAGCATCCCGCTGCCCCCCGCAGCCCCCCAGCACGGGACTCCCAGCCTGGCAAGCGGCTCCCTTGGGACTGCCAGGGTACCGGAAAGTGGTTGTGGAAGCTGGGCTGAGAAGCATCTCTGCTGTCCCCCCACAGGGACCCCAAGTGCCAGCTGCGCTGGGAAACAGCAGAACCCCATCACCAGGACCCCTGGGCAGGGCTCCCTCCTTCCAGCACCCGGCGCCACTGGGAACTGGTGCTGGCGGAGGCTCCAGCAGCCCACCAGGACCCCTGCCCTGCCTTGCTCCCAGCACAGCGACATCCTGCACACAGCAGCAGGCGATGCAGCCAGGCCAGCTGCCCCAAACCTGCCTCCGACCCCAGGCGTCTGGGTGAGCATCCCTCCGAGAGCACCCTGCCGAGACCTCACCAACTCGTCACACCCCCCAGGGTAACCCATCAGCCCAGCCAGCCCACAGGGGCCAGGATGGGGAAGGAGCCCCCTCTACAAGCTCCCTACAACAGCCATGGGGGGGGGTGCACCCAGCACCCACTGGCAGCATGGCCAAACCCCTCCAGGGACCCTGTGCCACACACCTCCATGGGGGTCACCCATCACAGTGTCACCTGCACGCCTGCCCAAAGCCCCTGCAGCACCCTGCTCGCAGGGTCCCAGCCCTGAGGGCTGGTACTGGCACCCATGCTGTTGGGACCCAGCCTCATGAACAGACCTCAGCATCCATGCCATGGGGACCCCAGCACTCAGACTGTGGGGTCCCAGCCCCACAGCCAGACCCCAGACCCCATGCCTTGGGGACTGAAGTCTTACAGCTGCACTGGAGCAGCCATATGGATCCCATCTCCACACCATAGTGCTGGGACCCCACTCCCACACCTTGTTGACCCCCTGCTCCGTAGGTGGTCCCCAGTACCAACGCCATGAAGACCCCAGCCCCATGGCTGAACTGCAGCACTGGTGCCGAGGAGACCCCAGCCCCACAGCCAGCTCCCAGCAGCCATGCCCCGCAGACCCAGCCCCACAGCCAGACCCCAGCACCAATGCCGTGGGGACCCAGCACCACAGCTGGACACCAACATCAATACAGTGGGGACGCCGGCCCTACAGCCAGATCCCAGTCCCCATGCTTTGGGGACCCAGCCCCACAACGAGACCCCAACGCCAATGCCGCGGGGATCCCAGCCCCATATCCCGCGTCCAGCATCAATAACGTTGGGTGTCCCCCCCCATACCCGGTCCCCAGCCCCACAGCCAGCCCCAAAGCTGCGGGGACCCCAGCCCCACGCCCCCGGCTCCCGCCGCCGCTGCACTCACCAGGGCATGCACAGCCCACTGACATCTTCACATGCCTGGCCCGGCCGGGGGTCGCTGCGCGCTGCCCGGGCCGCGGGGGTCTCGCATGGGCGGCGCGCC
>VWYH01002501.1:15717-28386 GCA_013399365.1 Pampusana beccarii | reverse complement strand
ACTAATAGGTTTGTGCATTCTATCATGTCCGGAAACTGATCTATGGTGATGATGCTGCTGTGTGGTTTGGAACTGGTTTATTATATTCCAGCCAATAATGAATTTATATTCATTACTGTTGTACCTTGAGAGCCCTCTGGTAGATTTTAAAGAGAAATACACCTATGTGTTTTCCAATTGGACAAGCCAATCTATAGAAAAGCTAACTAACAACACCTTTCCTTTTACGTTAGGACAGATTATGGATGTTTTTGAGAATTTTGAGTGTCCTTGCAGATTTGATCGTACTCTGTCGTTATTGTCAGGTCTGCCGAGTGTGTGTCAGTTTGTGCTAGTGATAAAAGAGATGAAGCTAAATAGGAGGATTGCATCTATTCTAACTCCTGAGACTTACCTTGCGTCTACTCAAGCCTCGGCAACAGGAACGGCAGCTACTGCAGCTCCTAAGGCAGCTGCTGCAGCTGCTGCACCCCTCACATTGGGCAAGGCAGCTCCAGCTCCTACACAGAGCAAGGGAGCCAAGGCCGCTGCTCCAGCCCCCACAGCTGCTGCCTCCTCTGACTTCAGGCACTGCTGCTTCTCCAGCCTCAGTGACTGACAAGGCAGCTATGCACCCCCCACACCCGGCACTGATGCTGCTCTAGCAATGGGCACTGTAGCTACTCCATTCCCCCACAATGGTAACTGCTACTACAACTTCAACAACAGGCACTGTAACTATGCCAATGTTGGTGACAGTTACTTAGACTCTGGAAATAAATCAAGAGATAGTGAGCCCATGTCAGCATTAGTTGCCCTTTTAAAGAGTGTGGAGGATGAAGACATGGACTCTGACAGGGCACAGACCAAAGACCTTTATTTACACAAACTGCTATGCTTTACAGTGATAAGAGAGATGAAGCTAACTACGAGGATTGCATCTATTCTAACTCTTGAATCTTACCTTATGTCTGCTCGAGCCTCAGTAACAGGCACAGCACCTATGGCAGCTCCTAAGTCAGCTGCTACAGCCACTGTCCCCCCTCAGACGGGGCAAGGCAGCTAAAGCAGCTCCAGCTCCTACACAGAGCAAGGCAGCCAAGGCTACTGCTGCAGCACCTGCAGCTGTAACCACCCCCAACCGCAGACACTGTTTCTCCAGCCTCAGAGACTGACAAGGCAGCTACTGCACACCCCCACACTAGGCACTGCTGCTGCTGCAACCTCCACAACGGGCATGCCAATGCAGGTGACAGTCATTTAGATTCTGGAAATAAATCAAGAGATAGTGAGCCCATGTCAGCATCAGTTGCCGGTTGTAAGAGAGTCACAAGAAAGACTACTTGTGCTGCAGATGATGGCCAAGGGGCATCATCAACACAAGGGGAACAGGAAGTGATAACCACTCGATCCTATTCTACAGGTGAGCTGAGAGATATGCAAAAAGATTTCAGTCATCATGAAGGCGAGAATGTTGTAACCTGGCTGCTCCGATGCTGGGATAACGGAGCTGATGGTCTGGAACTAGAAGGTAGGGAAGCCAAGCAGCTGGGATCTCTGTCAAAGGATGCCACCCTTGATTGGGCAAGGAGAATGACTCCTCCACCCTCTGCCATGAAGGCAAGGTTTCCCTTCAAGGAAGATGTTGTATGTAATCCAGGGAAATGGAATACTATGGCGAGAGGTATCCAGTTCCTGTAAAAATTAGCTGTGCAGGAGATCATCTATTTTGAGCCAAACAGTCAGGAGGGGACAGATTCAGATAGAATCCTTTGTACACGACCTATGTTGCACAGGTTTGTACAAAGCGCACCACCAGCATATACTAAATCATTGGCATCAATGACCTGGACAGCTACAGTTCAACAAAATGTGACTGAAGTGATTAAGCAGCTTTGGGACTTTGAGGAAACCCTTGCTACCTTCTTGCTACGGGCTTGTGTCTCGACTGTGGAGAAACTGTGTGAAAAATCTGATGACCAGTTTGAAAAGCTGTTGCAAGAAAGCAGAGCAATCAGAGAAGACAGGTTCCATTCACGACCTGTATGAACCTCTGTTTCAGCTATTAGGAGAAGGCGTTTCCAATCTCAAGAGAGAGGACAGAAGAAGTACACAAAGACAGGCACACTGTTTTTTCCTTCGTGATCAGGGAGAAGACATGAGGAGATGGGATGGAAAACCTAGTTCAGAACTTCAGGAATGAGTACGTGAGTTAAAAGGAAAAACTCCTAGGAAAATGGTTGCTCCAATATCCAGAAGGGGCAGAAGAGATTCTGATCCTTTTGAAGGAACCTCTAAGTCATACTTTCAGATTGTGCATAACACAAATCCGTTCAGCGATGCCTATTAGAGGTGCCCTGACTCCAGCCAGGCGAAGGAAAGGAACAACAGAGTTTACTGGACTGTGTGGATACAATGACCTGGTACAACAGACCCCCAGGGGTACAAAGCTTTGGTAGACACTGGTGCTCAATGCACGATAAGCCTCTCAAACTATAAAGAAACACAATCCATCAGTATTTCTGGAGTGACTGGGGGTTCCCAGGAACTGACTGTATTAGAGGCTGAAATTAGCCTAACTGGGAAAAAAACTGGCAAAAGCATCCAATTATGACTGACCCAGATGCTCTGTGCAGCTTTGGTACAGACTATCACAGGAGAGGGTATTTTAAGGATCCAAAAGGGTATCGGTAGGCATTTGGCATAGCAGCTGTGGACACTGAGAATATTAAACAGCTGTCTACTTTGCCTGGTCTCTCAGAGGACCCTTTTTTTTGTAGGACTGCTAATGGTTGATGAACAGTAGGTGCCAATTGCTACCACGACGGTGCATCGCTGGTAATAACGCACCAATCGAGATTCTTTGATTCCTATCCAGAAGTTGATTCATCAGCTGGAGAGCCAGGGTGTGATCAGTAAGACTCACTCACCTTTTAACAGCCCAATTTAGCCAGTGCATAAGTCTAGTGAAGAGTGGAGACTAGCAGTAGACTATCGTGGCCTGAATGAAATTAGGCCACCATCGAGTGCTGCAGTGCCTGACATGTTAGAACTGCAATTTGAACTGGAGTCAAAGGCAGCTCAGTGGTATGCCACAATTGACATTACTAACACATTTTTCTCTATTCCTTTAGCAGCAGAGTGCAGGCTGCAGTTTGCTTTCACCTGGAGGGGCATCCAGTACATGTGGAATCACTTGCCCCGGGGGTGGAAACACAGCCCTACCATCTGCCATGGACTGATCCAAGACACGCTGGAACAAGGTAAAGCTCCGGAACACTTGCAATATATTGATGATATCATCGTATGGGGTGACACAACGAAAGAAGTCTTTGAGAAAGGTGAGAGAATAATTCAGATGCTTTTGAATGCTGGTTTTGCCATAAAACAAAGCAAGGTCAAGGGACCTGCACAAGAGATCCAGTTTTTAGGAATCAAAAGGGAAGATGGGCGTCATCAGATCCCAACAGATGTGATCAACAAAATTGCAGCTATGTCTCCACCTACTAATAAAAAGGAGACACAGACTTTCTTGGGCATTGTAGGTTTTTGGAGAATGCATATTCCTGACTACAGTCAGATTGTGAGCCTTCTCTATTGAGTGACTCGGAAAAAGAACCATTCTGAGTGGGCCCTGAACAACGACAAGCCTTTGAACAAATTAAACGTGAGATAACTCATGCAGTAGCCCTTGGGCCAGTCCAGACTGGACTAGGTGTTAAAAATGTGCTCTACAGCGCAGCTGGAGATAATGGCGCTACCTGCAGCCTCTGGCAGAAAGCATATGAAGGGGTCTGAGCTGCTTCAGAAGTGATTGGTACTGAAGCACAGCTTCTCCTGACACCTCGACTGCCTGTGCTGAGCTGGATGTTCAAAGGGAAGGTTCCCTCTACGCATCATGCAACCGATGCTACATGGAGTAAGTGGATTGCATTGATCACACAACGAGCTCGAATAAGGAGTTCCAATTGCCTAGGGATCTTAGAAGTTGATTACAGATTTGCCAGAAAGTAAAGACTTTGGGATGTCACCAAATGAGGAGGAAGTAACACATGCTGAAGAAGCACCACTGTATAATAAAATATCAGAGACTGAAAAGCAGTATGCACTGTTCACAGATGGATCCTGCCATCTTGTAGGAAAACAATGGAGGTGGAAAGCTGCTGTGTGGAGTCCCACACGATGAGTGACAGAAGCCACTGAAGGACAGTGTTATTTTATTAAACTGCATTTATCTCAGTCCAAGTTTCTCCCTTCCCTTTTTATTCTCTCCCTTATTTGGGGGGGGGAAGTGGGGCGGGGGGAGTGAGTGGCTATCATGGTTGTATTGCTAGCTTGGGTTAAACCACGACAGAGAGACCGACAGAATAGGTGACCCAAATCGACCAATGAGGTATTCCATGCCATACACAATTTAAAGTTGGGAAGTCATGAGGGTCTTGCTCTCTTCATCCATGGCTGGCATCTGAAGAGGATGCTGCTCGTTCTCCTGCCTGTAATCCTGATCCTGGTTCTAGTCCGTGCATCCCTGAATCCATTTCCTGTGTACTGCTGAGTCCAGTCCAGGACTTCCTGGTGTCTGCTCTGCAGCCACTGGTGTGATGCCAACTGTCCCCTCTCCCTACCCCTGGCAGAGGACTTGTTAGGCTGCTGTACTACTTCAGGAAATTCAATATTGGTTTTGTATATTTTGCATTATTTTCTTTCATTCTTAGTATCATTAGTAAAGCTTTTTAAACTTTCCAACTTGTCTCTCTCCCTTTTTCTCCTTTTCCCTTTTCTTAGTGGGGGTGGGGTGGTGGTAATAGAGAGCAGCTGCCACACTTTATCGTTGCCCTAAAATAAACGGTGACAAGTACCTAAAATTGGACATGGTAGTCCAGCTCAGTATACATTCCTCTTATCATTGGTAAGGAATTGACAAGGACGACTCCCTCTTTCTTACACTTTATATTCGTCTTTGAAAACACCAACATGTATTTGCTTTTTTTGCAACTGCATGACATTAGTGACATGATCAGCTTCTGACACACAGTCAGTTTATGATGCAGGATAAACCCCAAATCCTTTCAGGAAGAACTGTTATTTAATCTGTTGGATCTTAATCTGGGCTACTGATTATTTTTGCTAAATGCAGCACTTGCCATCATTTCCTATTTAATTACACCCCATTTTTCCTTTCTTAAATAAACTTTTTAATTTACCAAGTTTATTATTAATTCTACTCTTGATTTTCAGAACATTCACAGTCACTTTCACCTTGGTGTCAATGGCAAATTTAAATAAGCACACTCTCTATTCCATCATTGAGGTCATTAAAAAATCAGTTGATATGGAACCTTGAACAGACCCCTCTGCAATACTACCCAATAAATCCTTCCATTGTTGATATATGCATGTGCGTCTGCATACCTTTGCCCACCGGTACAAATATGTGTGCCCGTATCTGAAAATATGGAGATAAAACTGACCAGAGTACCTGGTTGGTTTTGGCGCTTGCTGAGTACTAACTCATTTAGCTTTCCTCCAATACAAACAAAACTCATAAGTATAAATAGCATTTGCACTGGAATCAACTAACTTGTACCTTCCTCAGCTAACTGACAACAGCATTTTTAACTAGAAAATATGGCAGGGCTGTTTTATTGATGCACATATAACACACATCAGTTAGCACATTGCAAAAAATCTATCTTCGCTTTTAAGAAATCATCCTACAAAAAAACAACCAACCAAACAACACCAAGAAGGAAAATCAAAACATATTTCCAGCAGTTGAGATACCTCAAGCTTAAAAACCAAAATGAAACAAAAAAAGCCCCACAATTTTCATTTTCTCTTTTAATTTACAGTAATAACAGTGAGTTCTGATCCTAGCCTAGTATAACGCCATAGTATTTTAAAAATACATTTATAACAGAAAGAGAAAAATGCAGGCTCATTTTAAAATTTTGCTTAGTTTAGGAAAACTGCTAAGCAAATATGGAAGGTGAAGTGTGTAAAGGAACAACAGACTTGCACAGTCTTGCTAGTGGGGTGCTTAGTTACACTGCTGTTAGAAATTCCATACATAAAACTAAGAAGAAATGGTTTGTTCTCAACAAGTTTTATATATTCCTCAGAAATATGAGTACTAATAAGAACATTTTTTTAAAAATAGAAAAATATTTAAAGCATGGGCATGTATGCCGTAGTAATGTACAACAACTGAATAAAAATCTGATCTTCTCACAGGACTCACTAAAAGATTTTTTGCTTTCCAGAGAAATCTTTGTTAATTCAAACTAACATGTTCAAAATAGCAAGGGGCAATGATCTGACAGTTTTAAGAACAGATTGCTAACTTGCTTTTGAATGTTTTTTAGATGAAATCTCTAACATTAACAACTTCACGTTAATCAATTGGTGCCAGCAGAATTTTTAAGAGGTATTCCTGTAGGCTCCAACACCAAACAGTAATCAATTAAGGAAGTCAGATGAAAAGAAATGATGCAAAGATCTGAGTTATCAGTGGCAAAATCATCTCATCTCAGTAGTATCAAAGGAAGAGTAAAAAATATGCCAATACTTATTTCATAATGCAAGTAAATTATTGTAAACAGTCAAAAGATTTATCTAACAATTCCCAAATAACTACTGTAATCAAAATTTATGAAGTAACTTCACAAATCTATATTCTAGAGCATATAAATAAATTTCTGTATGAATTATACAAGTTTTTTTTCTTTTTTACAGTGTTAAAGAACACAATTTAGGGAATACTTAACCTCTGAATAATTAACACCAACTATGGTGGGTTAGCCTTGGCTTACAGTCAAACTCCCACCCAGCAGCTTGCTCACTCCCTCCTTCAGCATGGTTGGGCAGGGAGTGAGAGAAAATAGGAAGAACAGGAACAAGAAAGCTCTTGGGGCTGAGATAAAGATGGGGAGATTGCTTACCAGTTACCATCACAGGCAAACCAGACTCAACTTGGGGAAAATTAATTTATTGCCAAATAAAAGAGATATTTAATTACTGATTCGGGTAGTCGGAAACACAAATACGAACATTAAACCAACACCTTTCCTCCCCCCTTTCCCTGGCTCAACTTCACTCCAGACTCTTCTACCCCTGAGTTGTGCAGGAGGAATAGGAGGGTGGGAGGGTTCTGCTCAGTATATAACGTTTTCTTTCTGCCACTCCTTTCTTCTCACACTTTTGCTCTGCTCTGGCATGGGTTCTCCACGGTCTGCAGTTCCTTCTGGAATATACAACAGATCCATCATGAGTCCTCCACCTACTGCAGGGAATATCTACTCTGCCATATAGAACTGCATTCTCCTCCTTCTCTGACCTTGGTGTTCCCTTCTCCTGTCCCTGTCTGGAACTGGCTGTGTCCAGCACAGGGGCAGCCCCTGGTCTCTTCCGACAGAGGCCACCCCTGCCAACCTCCTGCCTGCTACCAAAACCTTGCCACATACACCAAATACACCAACTTAATTACTGAAGAAAAAAAAAAATCAAATAAATACAGTTCAGTCCCTGGAGATCACTTAATATTTTTACATCTCTTGAGCATTTTTCTTTTTAATAGGGAAAAACAATGTCACTATTTTTTGTCTATATATTCCACCTGTGAACAACTATTAAGCACAAATAACATTGCTTTGTTAAAAAAATAATTTTTTGAACCTGCTGAGTTAGCAAAGATATCCACAGCAGGGTGTTGAGAAGGGGGGCAATTAAATACCACTCAAAATAGGGTTCTTATTTTTCCATACTCTTTGGCTATCACCAACATGAGGGCCTCTACCATGTTACATGCCATAGAAAGCTACCTGACACAATCTGTAGTGCTTTCTTTACCTTACACAAGCAAACTATCAGAATCTAGTAAAATTACTTCATGTTGATAGTACTAGAGACAGGACAAATCACAGGTCAAGAATCAGATACCAAGAATGTGTCTCAGGGTGCTGAGGACAAGCCTATTTGCAAGCAAATGAGATTGTGTGAAGCTGGCATGCTCAGTGATGCACTGAAAGGGGGCTGGACTAGATGATCTCTCAAAGATTCCTTCCAACCCAAACCATTCTATAGTTCTGTGTGTTGCGGCCTTTGATATAATCTCAATCTGTTATAAATACTACTTTTAAGAATACCAGTAAATATTGAGAGAAACAAAATAAGAGTTTAATGTTTCACAAGATACATTTCTTTATTATCATAATCACAGAAACACGATTTTGTACAGGAATGTGTAAATGAACATTGATGCAATTAAATTTGTTTCAAACATCAGGTAAACATACTACAGGACACTATTGTAAAGAATAAAAATATCTGCTTTCTGGTGTTATAATGCACATTTTGGTGCAAGTATTAATACACAATAGTGTTCAATTCAGCAATGTATTGCAGAATATCATGCCACAGTCCACTTCAAAGAGGGTCATGACATGCAGCTTGTTAATAAAATGTTGTGGTATATAAAACCGCCACATGTTAATTCATAAAATATATAGTGGTTTATTTGGATTATTTTGAAGTGATTTCAGTGTGGAATTTAGTTTTTATCCAGTACAAACATTCAGAGTTTCTTGTTATTTGGAACAGTCTTCTTTTAGGCGATGCATTTGGCTTCAGGTAGAAATGCCTCCCAGTATTTTATTAGCTTGCAGAGAAGGTAAACAAACAAACAAACAAAAACCACACACCTTACTTGAAGTACTGAATGCTGGAAAAGAACACACATACACCTTCCTCCTCTTGTACTAAATTTGTCTCCACTGGACAAAGTAAGAACACGGGTGCTTCCGTTTACATGATCCATTGTCCATTCATAAATTATCCATTCACATTATTACATGATGCATGAAAAACACAAGTAATAAATACACAAATCTGTGAAGAGTTATTCTTACACACTGAGCACATTGCCATAGAATACAGTTATACAGAATTTGTTTACACAGTGAGTTTGCCATTCCTCCTCTAAAGGTGGGTTTTTTTAAAATTATTTTATTTTTATTAAACAAAGTTGGAGGTTTATATTGCCAGATTAAAAAAGGAAAGATTCTAGACACTCATTTGGGAACCAGGCCTACTTCTGAGTCACTGAAAGCTGGTTTACCGCTGTACAGTTTTCAGTACTACTTTTTTTTTTTTTTTTAAAAAGACCAGACAAGCATTTGAGTATTCAAGTCTCTTCAGTAAGCCTACACACATATTTAATGCATTTTACTCCAATCTACAAATATTACTTGAATAGACAAGACCTTCTACTCCCTAACCCTCCCCCCCCCCACCTCCCTGATGAAGCTTCTCTCTTGCTCCCTGAGTTAGTTAGTTCTCTCAGCTCCCCTGAGTTAGGGCTATGCAAGTGAGAACAGTAATAGCTGAGAAACAGCAATCACTATGTTCTTCTGCAATATATTACAGACTAGAGTTAGTTCTCCATGTTTTAGAAACTACTATACTTAAAGGCTGCCTTTTTAAAAATAATCTAATAAGGAACATATTAAGTATTAACTTGTACAAAAATTTTAAAATTTCTTACCTGCTGTTGTGATTGCACTAATGATTCTAAGTACTTGATAATAACAGTTTTGAAGTCTTTCACTCGTTCCCTCTGTTAATAAAGTAAATAATTATAGCAGATTAATCTCTTAACCAAGCTTGTTTGAAAATCAATATTGGGTCCATACTGGAACCAGTACTGTTTAATATCATCATCAATGACATAGACAATGGGATCGAGTGCACCCTCAGCAAGTTTGCAGATGGCACCAAGCTGAGTGGTGCAGTTGACATGCCTGAGGGACACGAGGACATCCAGAGAGACCTGGACAAGCTGGAGAAGTGGGCCCATGCAAACCTCATGAGGTTCAAAGAGGCCAAGTGCAAGGTCCTGCACCTGGGTCAGGGCAACCCCTGGTATCAATACAGGCTGGGGAACGAAGGGACTGAGAGCAGCCCTGCGGAGAAGGACTTTTGGGTACTGGTGGATGAAAGATTGGACATGAGCTGGCAATGTGCGCTTGCAGCCCAGAAGGCCAATCTTGTCTTGTCCTGCCTCAAAAGGAGTGTGGCCAGCAGTTCAAAGGAGGTGACTGTGCCCTTCTACTCTGCTCTGGTGAGCCCCCACCTGGAGTACTGTGTCCAGCTCTGGAGCCCTCAGTACAGGAAAGACATGGATCTGTTGGAGAGCATCCAGAGGAGGGCCACCAAGATGATCAGAAGGATGGAACACCTCTCCTCTGAAGAAAACCTGAGAGAGTTGGGGTTGTTCAGCCTGGAGAAGGCTCCAGGGAGACCTTATTGTGGCCTTTCAGTACTTAAAAGGGGGGCCCATAAGAAAGATGGGGACAGACTTTTTAGCAGGGCCTGTTACAATAGGACAAGGGGTAACAGTTTTAAACTAAAGGAGGAGAGATTCAGGCTAGACATGAGGAAGAAGTTTTTTACTATAAGGGTGGTGAAACACTGGACCAGGTTGCCCAGAGAGGTGGTATATACCCCATCCCTGAAAACATTCAGTGCCAGGCTGGATGGGGCTCTGAGCAATCTGATCTAGTTGAAGATGCCCCTGCTCATTGCAGGGGGGTTGAACTAGATGACCTTTGAAGGTCCCTTCCAACCCAAACTATTTTATGATTCTATCTAAAGCAAAACTGTCATTTATTTGGACAAAATTTTACATGCCTCAAATCTTTGCACTTCCTCACGAATGGTTTTGGAGATCTGTTCAAAATCTTTTTCCTCTTGCTGAACTTTTGTTTCCCACTGGCAAAGGAAAAACATGCAGAGATAAGACTGTGTTCTCTGTTCAGTCTATCAGTATCTGAACTTTTTTTTTTTTAGTATATTAGTGATAGTCATTCAAGAGTTGAAAAGCACCTATTTGTTTTTTGACATACTTAAGTTTCAGTATGGTAATTTCAAAACAACAATTTATAGAGAAGAATGTAATTAGATCAGTGAAAACAATATCTTTAAGTTAATGATATCTGTATACCAAATACAAAAATATTTTAATATTTTTATTAACAAATATTTAGTAACAAAAATTTTAAAGATTCTTTAGCAAAGAAAAAGGATCTTTAAAGCTTTATTAGCTATTCCCTTTACAAACACTGCTATAAAAGGAACCTAAACCTTTAAATTTTCTTACCTGTTCAATCAAACATGAAAAAGTGTCAAAAAATAGTTGCCTGTGCTTCCCTATTCACAGAAGAGATTATTAAATCTTCATCTCTGCCTATGGCCAAGTAAATGCTTATCTTTGTCATATTTCTGCTGCAGATGACAAGCTAACAAGGATGTGTTTATTGGTCAGAACATATGTTATTTAGGCAAGCCAAAGCACAAGCTCTCTTGCTCAGTGGGGACTGTTTTAGGAGATAGCAGGAATAAAAAAAAAAAATTGCAGGTAAGAGCACAGAAAGAAAATTCAAAGTGAAGCTGCTTGTAGGGTTTTGCCATACTGGGAACAAGGCATTAATATCAATACTACAAAACACTTGGTCATGTTTATCCTTATTTTATGTCAAAAGACATCCAGCTACACAACTAAAAAAACATCACCAGCTATATTACCTTATCATTACTAGACTTTCCTTTGCATCTGCTTTTATGCAACTATTATATTGCTAAATTTAAACCATCTGTGTAAGTATATAATGAAAAAACCTATCATCCTGACACTTCGGACATATGTATGCTAACAGACATTCTAAAACTGGAACTGTATTTGTTAATCTTTACATACTAACTGAATTCTGGGAGCCAATAGATCTGGTAACGGTTATCTTCCTGAGAAAAAAGCAGCCAGGAAGCAACATACAACAATATAGTATATTCCTGATAGCAACCTAGTGGTGCTATTTAATCACAAGAGCATTTTGAGTTGCAGTGTCAGCTTTCTGTTGCAATATGTAATGAACATCTATTCAAATAAATATCTTGAGATATTTAAGGTTTTAGTCTATATTTATTTAAAGTTCCCTTATTGTCTTTTCAGATGTACACTTACGGAGCTATACAATAAGTCATAACAGGATGTGCTTCAGGGAAACACTAATATGTGCACAGCCTAGAGAGTCAGCTAATAACTAAAACAATATAAAATTCAGTCCAGGAAAAGAGAGATAAAGACTCGTTAAAATAACTTGTGCCTTCCTATTACAGCAACTTAGACTTGCCTGAAACTTCAGAGAAATCCTCTATAGGCCTATGGACCCGCATCCCAGTTTCATCATATCCAAACACCAGGGTTTATAGGAATTATCACTGGATAAGTTTGCCATCTTACAGTTTCTGACAAGGAAAAATCTTCCCCTTATTTAATATGGTGTTTTGAGGACTAATCTTTTACCTTTTATCTGCACAAAGGAACTGAGTCACGAATTAAGCTCAAGCTGCATAGGCTTCCACTTTTCAATGTCTCTGTCAAAAGGACTACTCTTTAATGTCTTCATAAATTACTTGGATGCAGGACTTGATGGAATGCTAAGTAAGTTCGCCAATGAAACAAAATTGGGAGGAGCTGTCGGCACTCTTGAGGGCAGAAAGGCCCTGCAGAGGGATCTAGACAAATTAGAGAACTGGGCAATCACTGCATGAAGTTTAACAAGGGCAAGTGTGGGAACGGCAGGACGTGCAGTTCCTGGATGATAAAGGAAGATCAATACTAACATGACCATCTGG
>VWYH01002501.1:0-15039 GCA_013399365.1 Pampusana beccarii | reverse complement strand
AAGATGTGCCAGGGGAGGTTTAGGTTGGACATTAGGAAAAGGTTCTTCACCTAGAGGGTGGTAGAGCACTGGAACAGGCTCCCCAGGGAGGTAGTGATGGCCCCAAGCCTGACAGTATTCAAGAAGAGACTGGACAATGCCCTCAGACACATGGTGTGAATTTTGGGGTTGTTCTATGCAGGGATAGGAGTTGGACTCAATGATCCTTGTGGGTCCCTTCCAACTCAGGACATTCTATGATTCTATTCTAAATAAATCATCAACTCTGAATATATTTCAGTGGAAGCAATAATTTTCTGTCAGCATATTAAAATTCTGGGTTTAATAACAACCTTCTTTAAACACATGATCAAGTAGGAAAAAGAAATCCTTCAGGAACAACATCATTAATTCTTTTTATGAATGAGAAAGGATCATTGAGTATTTCCTACTAATCTAAACACTCAGGAAATAGTTTTGCCAATGACTTCCAGCTCACTTGTTGCATGGTGGATGGATGATATCAAGAGAGCCAACCAGCAAGAATGTGGTCACAAAAGTGATGCTTTTTTTCCCAGTCAACAAGGGCCTTTTTAAAGAAAAAAAGAAAGCCATGTTAACGAGCAACTGCAACACTGTATGTAAAATATATTGGAGTGCAGATAGAAGAAAACAGCTTTGGTTAGTGACTAATGAGGCAGCCAAATAAAATAAGGTGCATAAGAGACTGTGCAATGATGTTCTCCATTATTTCATGAGAAAAGAGTGGTGCATAACTAGAATGCATTAATGTTAAATAATTAAGCTCTCCTACCTCTTCAATTTCCTTAGTGAAGCATGTTAGAAAAAAATGTATAATTTATGAAACTTCAACATGTTAGATGTTTACTGAAATTATATGTATATTTAAAAAAATAAGTAGATATGCTAGATCATTAAGCAAAACATGAGAACAGTTCTCTGTTAGTCTTTTCCACTAGATTTTTAGCTTTAGAAGCCAAGAGATGTTCTTCTGACTACTCAAGTCACCTGCAACAGTTAAAAGCATTTTTAAACGTGTTCATGTTCCCCTCTTCCCATCTCCCAGATTCTGTAGAGAAAATATTCGACTGCCTTACATATCTCAGAATGGGTAACAATTGTGCACATCTCATATTTAAAATAAATTCCTTTTAACAATTTCAGCAAATATGGAAAATAGCAAATACATTATTTAGAAACAAAAAATGCATAAACCAGTGCATTAATGGGGACTGAATGAATCAGTATAAAAGTTCTGGCCTCCAGAAAAATATAAATACTTGACAACATTACCTCTTTTATATCATCTTTAGCTTGGTGCAGTTTATCAGGTCTGTTGGCAAATTGGAGCTTTGATTCAGCTTCACGTTTTTTTTGTAAAGTGACCTGAGCATCTTGGCATTTCTGCCAGCATTTCATTCGATGATCAAACACACCCTGTAAGTACAGGCATCTATTAAGCAATTGCAATTGTTAATCTAAATTCCTATTAGGGAAACATATTTCTGGATAAAACTGGAACAAGTGTACTCAAAAGAAACCTCACTGTGTCTTGGATTTCATTTGACAACATGCTTGCACAGCTAAATACTATCTAAAAATAACAGTAGGCATTCAAGAAGCCTCTTTAGAGCAGACACCTTGGTCCTCCAACTTGTTTTGTGTTCCTTGTCCCATTGCAATACTACCAAAGCAACCACTGCAAACTGCTATAATACACAAATGCTTATCTAAATACAGATTCTAGCAAACTTTTTCATTGACTATATGCATAACTGGCAGTACATTTTTATTAGCAATGGATGGAGGTAGTAGAATTTAAGTATACATTTTTATATCTTATGTATTCTATATAATAACATATAGACTATAACTATATATATATATATAAAATATAAAAATATATTCCCAACAGCCTGACAAGTTCAAAGATATTTCTGGATAAAATTCTTAGGCACACCTGTGATGGGTTGACCCTTGGCTGGCTGCAAGAACCCCATTCATGGCTGCTCTCTCATTCCCCCTCTTCAAAATGACAGGGGGAGAAAATAAGATGAAAAAAATTCATGGGTCAGGACAAAGACAGGAAGATCACTTACCAATTACCATCACAGGTAAAACTGACTCAACTTCTGGAAGATTATTTTATTGACAATTAAAACCAGAGTAGGATGGTGAGAAACAAAGACAAAAACTAAAACACCTTTCCCCCACCCACCCCTTCTTCCCAGGCTCAACTTTACTCCTTCATTCCCAACACCTCTACCTCCCCCCTGCCTGAGCAGCACAGGAGGGATGAGAAGGTGCAGTCAAATTCCTGACACTTCCTCTCTGCCATTCCTTCCTCCTCACACTTTTCCCCTGCTCCAGCATGAGTCCTTCCCCTGAGTTGCAGCCCTTCAAGAACTGCTCCTGCATGGGCTCCTCTCCACAGGCCACAGTTCCTGTCAGGAGCCTGCTCTCTCTCTCTCTCTTTCTCTCTGTAGTCTCTCCAGGACTGCAGCTTCCTTCAGGGCATATCCACATGCTCAGATGTGGCCCTCTCCACAGGCTACGGGGAAATACCTGTTCCAGAACCTGAAGCACCTCCTCTTCCTCCTTCTCTGACCTTGGTGTCTGCAGGATTGTTTCTTACAGTTCCTTCCTCACACACATGCTCTGCTGAGCAGCAATTTGTCCTTTCTTAAATATGTTTTCACAGAGGTACCACCAGCATTGCTGATTGGCTCAGCTTTGACCAGCAGTGGTTCAACTAGGGAGCTGTCTGGAACCAGCTGTGTCTGGCATGGGGCAGCCCCTGGCCTCTTCTCACAGAGGCCACCCCTGCAGATTCCCCCGCTACCAAAACCTTGCCACATAAAACAAATACAACCCCCTCCCCATGTCAAAATCTAATCATGCTGTACACCAAAACAGAATACTTTCTTTAATGAGATGTAGAGCCACAAGTGATATTTGTTGCTTATTTACTGTAACTATTGGTTATTTAATATGGCCAAATTATGTTCTTAAAAACATTTTATAAGCATACTGTAAAAATCAGTTACCTGAAAGAAACACGTACAGCATGCTAACTAGTATGGTGTCCCTAAATACTCTGCACAATTGATATTACTCTAATTAGAAGATATTTACCATTTAGATTTTGTCTGGATCCTATTAATCCGTGCCCATTTTTTGTCAACTTTTTTTTTATCATGGGAATAACTGATCATGGATTAACTCATTTTACTTGATTGGAATTTCAGGCAAAAACTCAGCAAGTCTTAACTGTGTAATGAAGTGTGCAAATGCATATAAATATTCATAGAATGATAGAATGGTTTGGGTTGGAAGGGACCTTAAAGATCATCTAGTTCCAACCTCTCTGCCATGGGCAGGGACACCTTCCACTAGACCAGGTTGCTCAAACCCCCCTGGCCATTTACCTTAAATATACAAACTGCAAAATGTGACCCTAAACACAAAAATAAGCATTTCTCCTAGCAGTACTTACTTTTACTGCAGCAATAAGACGAATGTAGTCACCAAGCAGTTCTGAGAACACATAAAAATCAGCAAAAGCTTGTTCTTGATGCAACTGATCTATCTTCTCCTCAACCTCTGCAAGCTGAGACAAAGCTCTAGATACAGCAGTGTGGTCCTCAGAATTACCTAACATGGCAGCACTTTTAGCAAAGGCAGCTGTGTTGGCTGAAAGCTCTGAAACACAGGAGTGACATCCAGTATGATGACGTTAATTTGTTATGTTACTCTTCAAGATAGATCAACCAAGCAGACCTCTGTCCTACAGCAACCCTAATTTACCAACTGAAAAATATAAACTATAATTCCCAAAGCTTAAGATACAATACGCAAGGAGATCACAATGAAATCACATTTAGGAGAACACAGTGCACCCAAAACTCTCCAACATCAGTAAATGATTTGCTGAGCCTGTTATGTGATGCCTATTGCGTCTTGCAAAATATATGGAAGAAAATGTCACTTCAGTATTACCCAACTGCTTAGTTCAGGAAAAAGTCCAAGTTGACAAAACAAAAGTCAAGTCACCTATACAGCAAATTTAAGACAATCTTAACTGGTCTGTAGTGAAGTTGTTCCATGCAGTTGTGAGTGCAGGGAGGAAGAAGAGTAAGAGAATTATTCAATGAAAACATCAACACCAGAGTGGAATTTGATTCCATTATACTGTTCTATTGACTAAAGTATCTTTAACAAGACTGTGTATACTGTAATATATTTTCATGTTTTGACATGCCTTAAAAAAAAAAAAAAAAGACATGTGACTTAGTGACTGGCATCCATGAAGCTGAAGGTTTGAGCTTATTCATTTACAAACACTTAGGCAACTGTCTTATCAAACTTCACGTTAAATTATCATGTACAATGTTAACTCCTATGAAGGACCTTTGAACAAAATCTCATTGTAATCCAACTTAGTTAAGGATTGAAAGCACAGGTTTGTTTATAACTGTGCTGCTTTTGGAGAATCATCAGAACACCAGAAATATTTGTAGAAGAAAAGTCTTCAGATATTTAAAACTATCACAATTTAAATATCACTCTTAAAAAAAAAAGCATTTATTGGAATCTAAGAGCAGGTGTCAAATCAGCAGTAATCAGAAGCATTCCCCTTTTCATTACTTCTTAAAATATTCTTTAACCTTGAGTACATCTGATCTCAGAGACATCTGCCTCTACAGAGAATAATTCCTGGTAGAGGTATGAGAAAGCAATTTAAGACACATTCATGTACTTTTAAAAGGGCAGAGTTGAAAGGTGACCCCATATTTAAACAAATACAATTTGTGTCAGAAGGTACATTTATGGTCTTTTGTGTACTACAAATCAAACTTTGATTTATTTAATTTATATTGAAAAAAATCATTGATGGAAAGCAGTCTTAACAAAACAGATACATGGGTGATTAAAATATTAAGCTTATGGACATTTCTTCTCTCAAAAACTAAAATTGCTAGCGAAAGACAGAGAAAAGGAGGAAAACTTACCTACACCTTTGCCTAGTGCTCTTCCCATACAGAGAAACCCCTTCAAAGTACAAAAATATCTTGATTCATCTCCTATCAGAAAGCAGTATTGGGGAAACTAGACCAGGGACTCAGACTGGCAGAGGCC
This sequence comes from Pampusana beccarii, assembly GCA_013399365.1. Taxonomy (NCBI): domain Eukaryota; kingdom Metazoa; phylum Chordata; class Aves; order Columbiformes; family Columbidae; genus Pampusana; species Pampusana beccarii. The sequence goes on along the minus strand of VWYH01002501.1, from coordinate 9,900 downwards.
ATTGTAAATGATAAATTAAAACCTGATTTTCTCATAGATACTGGAACACAACTATCCATGACTAAAGCAGAATCATGTCCTGGAGCCATCCTTCTGAAACATCAGAAAATATTAGTAAACACAGTAAATGGAGTAGTGGTTCTTTATTCAATTAAGGTAAAATTGGAACTTCCCTTTTGCACCCCCCCCAAATACTAAATGCTACTAGGAAACCTAAATATATTGTGCATGCATATTCTGTGAGGCAAAAGCTGGATACAGGGCAACGCTAAACGGGCTTTTGAAATAACCGATGAAGAAACAATGCCAGGGCCCCAGTCAGTAAGTTACCTTTTTCAGGACCAAATAGATAGGGGGTAGAAAGTAAGTCCCCTAGTCCACTTGGCAAATTGATTATGTTGAACCTCTCCCTCAAACACTGGAAGCGTGGCATTATATCCTTAATGAAGTTGAAATAATATCAGGCTTAGGGAAAGTTTTTCCTTGCAGGAAAGCTGATGGTCTTATGACTGTGGCAAGACTTAATGGATGGTTTGCTGACACTCCCATGCCTTCTGCTGTGCAGTCTGACAACGGCTGTCATTTCAAAAATAAAATTGTACAAGAATGGTGTGAATGTAATGGAGTTATCTGGGTGTTCCACCTGCCCTATGGACCCCAAAGTAATGGCATGGTTGAGAGATGGAATGGTCTACTAAAATGAACCTAGGGCAAAATTTATATAGAGGAAAATGGGGTAAAGCTGTACCTTAAGCTGTTCGACACTTAAATAACTGACAGACACCCACCAGATTCCTGGTGGAATGAGCTCATTTTTCTGCTCTCCAACCAACAAAACCTTTAAAACCCCCACTGCCAGCCTGTCACTTTTCTCAGAGTGACACTGTTCTTATTAACTACCTTTCAATGGTTAAAATATTTGTCACTTTACTAACTCCCTCAGAACAGGGCATATGGAAAATCATTTCTAAATGAGGACTCCCTCTATCACTGAGGCTTGGATAATTTCCAAGACCATATAATTTATTGGATGGATTCTTCGACCTGAATAAACCTGGAATGCACCCAAGGAATCATCACTTTACCTTTGTGGAAATACCAACTGCAGGAAAACGATGATCATAGCACCCATCGTATTGTACTTATCCTTATCTGTACCCTGTTCCTCCTTATTTCATGACTGGAACAATAATTGTGTCATTCAGTTCATGAACATCATCTCTCAAATGAGTAATGAATCAAACTGCTGGTATTGTTTACACCATCTTCAGATACTAATTCTGGGTGGTTAGGTGAACCCGTTCCTGAAACATCTTGGTACCAATCTAAATTGGCATACTCACTTCCCAAATCAAACTCAACCTTTTAAGGCACATTCTTATGATAAAACGCCATGGTGCATTACAATGCCCAAACATACAAATTCAACGTGGGTGACGGAAACAAGCCATTGTGACTATAATCTGCTCTAAACCCAACACAAACCCAGTTTCAGCTGATGTGCCGTAATTGAATCAGAATTTGTAATGAATCCAATTTAAGAACCACATAGATCTGTAAAAACAAATCAGTGATTACAAACACTGCTGTTTTAAATATTTCACCACTCTGGAATCTCACATGGAATATTAATGGTACATTTTGCCAAAGATACTATAATTTCACTAGTCTTAATTCTACATTTTACATTCTACAGAGTACTGGTTGGTTAATTACTAACAACAATTGGACCACCTGTAACTGGCATAACATGACCAGCTATATATATGCCAATTCTTTTCACGCTATTTGAATAAGCTACACTTTCCTACTCAAATTTGATCATCCTGACAGTGAAAAAGAGCCTTATCAATGGTGTGAGGAATATTTCCCGAGAAATCTTATTAAATCAAATTGATGGCCTACCATTCTAGCATCCAGATAGTTCTGGCTCTGTAGCACAAACACATATAAAATTCTTCCACCACAATGGGAAGTACTTGTACCATAGCACATCTTGCTCCCTATGCATTTCAAGCCAAAAATTTAACTACTACTTTTTTACACAACCATTACCCTGTATGCCATAAACATTTTATTTTCAATCCCCTGGTAAAAAGACCAATGAGATTCCATCAATTTATTTGTGCATTGTTTCCAAGTTTAGGTATTATTGAGTTAGAAAAAGCTATTGTAAATATTTCTGCTATTCTTGGAACTGTCAAAAATGCTACTGCAGATGCTTTAACTAGTTTACCATCGGAAATTAGTTGACTTTCACAATTAGCTATTCAAAACCGTTGGGCCATAGATTAACTTCTAGCACCACAAGGAGGTGTATGTGTACTGTCAAACACCACTTGTTTTTATGCTAACTAATCTAAACAAATCAAATATCATATAAACATCATTTAAAGACAAATTTGTAACTTTCACTAAATAACTCGAGCGACCCTTGTCAGAAGGTCTATCAACCTGGTTTTGGCTGGGGTCTTGGTTACCTGACTTCAGAACATGGGCCTGTCATGTTCTGTTAATATTAGCTCTTATTATGGTTGTTGGAATTATGTTATTTTGTGTTATATCTTGCTTTAAATCTTTATGCATATCAGTTACTAAAAATCAATGTTTTATACTCTCCTCCCTCCTCAGACATCCTTCGGACAACAAGCAGCCCATTATTGCCATGGAATCCTCCTTATGACCCCATTACTAAGCTGTAGGCCATGGGCGAGAGGTGATGGTACCATCACCAGTGGTGTGCTTCCCTGTTTGTGATGGTGTCATGGGGTGGGGTGTGACTGGTACCCCCTGCTCCCAACCCCTGGTAATATGGTTAGCATAACTAATGCCATTTTATAAGGCAAAAGGCCATTCTCTGTGATTGAGTGGATCACGTATTAGTCCCCTTTCCCCTCATTATCAGGTCGTGAAGGTCCTGTCAACCAAGTAGACAAATCAAACAGATTTCTTCTTCCCCACCCTATTGGCCTCAAGATTCCTGGGTGCCAGGCTGACTACTCCCTTACTGGCCTTGAAGGTCCCAAGCACCCAGCCAACCAGGTGGTGGTGATGACCTTGTCACAGAACAGGGAAGCATAGGAGCACACAGAGCACTATCTATAAAATCTAGTAGTTACAAGTCCTAAGTGAGAACTTGGACTGGAACTGCTGCTGGACAGTGACACCCATGACTTCCTGGTGGCCAGGGGTGCCTCCACTATCATTTGCTTCCTCCAAGGACTGAGTAAGTGACTCATATTCTTTTATGCCTTTTCAAGTCTAGATTATGATTGTTATATTGATATGGCAAGCCAAGTATTAAGATTTCACCTGATCTGCAGAGGGCCCAGGTGATTAGAAACCATAAGCTAAGCTGTGCTATAAAATTCTGTGTTATGCTACTTATAAAACTGTACTACACTGATTCTGCTTACAGAAATCTTGTGCTATTCTGATTATAAATTCTATGCTATACTAATCATAAAATCCTGTTAAGAAAAACAAAGCTTTAATTGTAGCTACAACTTAGTGCTGTAATCATTCTGCCAAGGATCCCTAAAAGAACCTGTCTTTCCTCTTGGTGTTGGGTGACACTATGAGATCTCGATACATTTATAGATGTCTACTGTAGCATATCACTTGCTAGTTATGGTATTAAATCTCTGAAAGAAAAAAATTCATGTTAATCAATACCGTAACTTTCAAGTTCAACAGAAGGAATAATATATATTCTGGATAAAATTAAGATTAAAATCAGATATACCAGAAATGCTAGAGCAGTTTAAACTAAAAGACAGAGTTAGAAGACATTTGCATTAAAATTTACTGTAAAACTGTTAGTCAAGAGCTCTGACATACTAAGTTCCTGTTTCATTAACATTTTCTGAAGTTCTAAGCACTTAAGCTTATGCAGTCACATAAAAGTAAAGTTACCTTTTCTGTGGCAGACTAACGCTTCGACACTGGCATGAAGTTTCCTAAGCTGCTGATCTAGATTCTCAAATTGTTGCTGTTTTTCTTCAAACCACTGACAAAAAAGGAAAGGGTCTGGCATTATAATTTAGATTACCAACAGCATTTCTTGTTTTAAAGAGGGAAATTATCCATTTATTGCTAGGATGGTAAACTGATACAGCTAAGAAACCAAGCCAAAAATAATTTACCATCTCATTTTCTACTTCTACAGCTTTAAAATGCAATTGTTGACCCTCATTAATTTGACTCATTATGCAAGTAAAAAAAATCAGCTCTTACTGCATCTGATTCATTCATCTTGATTGTCATTTTGTTGACAGCATCAGCAGCCTTGTTTACCATCCTCAATAATCCTGCTCCACTCAGAGCCTGGGTGTTAACCGCTCTGGGCAGCTGAAAGTGAATGGCAAATAAGAGCAAACAGACTGGTTAAAAGGCTGGAGGTTTAACTGGATGGGGAAAGAAAACAACAGACTATTTTCTTTACTCCTATATGTTACAATATAGTGGAATCTAATTTCCCAGTTTTACTATTTTTACATTCTCAAAGGAAAACTTAACAATATAGACTATTTACTTTTCTTCTACACCTTTACATTTAAATGGAACAACCAACCTACTTGTTAGAAGTTATGAACTAGCCAAAGGTCCTAACTAGCCACCTATATACTACAAACTGCCACTACAGAAATAGAAAAGCTTAGATTTACAATAAGATACAGAAATTCTGTAAAACACTTCATTAAAATGCAGGATTCATACTGTGTACAGATCATAAAAAGTTGGATGTCTTTTTGCTTTTAAATATAGGCTAGGTTTCAAAACCTACCTCATAAGTATTGTGAGAACTGTGCATTTGTGAGGTACTTAGGAAATCCTCAGGAGTAAGTTAACAAACTTCAAACTGATCTTTTTCTTTGTTAATGTTGGTCTAAATATGCTGTACAAAAAGGCCCCAATGTCAGGCCATTTACCTTTTATATCTGATATTTTGTGTCAGTAGCATTGACAATTTAAGTTATCTGTCAGTGATGCCTTTCTCAGTATTGAGGCCTCAGTGACTTATTAGCATAGCTAAGATATTGACATTGGCCAAAAGACAATCCACTACGCACATGTACAGACTTATGTTTTTGGAAACATAACAGAAAACCTGTTCCACAATATATTTAATTTTGTGAAAGGTGCCAGATTGATAGCACTGGTGACTGAAGTCCTCTATCCACAAAACATCTAGCATGGCCAGCAACACTGCATGCCTGTTCACACTATCATGCCAATAAACCTCAAGCCTGAGTCCTAGAGGCAAGAACTGTTTCTGAGCCAGTTTAATTCATGATCTTGATTAACCCTCAGTAGCACTGATTATGGATTTTCATTCTGTGTATTATGAGCTTCACTCACAACCTGACAGATCAACTCACTTGGCAGATGTCATTGAACAGCAGATAGCTTTTGGTCACTATCAACCTAAGATTTATCAGAGGTAGACGCAATAGACTTTGTACATCACTACCTAAGTAGCCTTTTGTCACTCTGTCCCATGAAAGGTACAATCCAATTTGATTTCATATGAATTTAGAACATTAGGTCTCAATACAAAGAGTACATTAATTTGTATATTACTATATCTGGAAAAAAATAAGGAACTTAAAAGAATACCTCAGAACTTTCCAAGAACTGCCTTAAATCTGGATCCTGCAACAAGGTAGGGTGTTTTACTGTTCTTTGTAGATACCTACGAGATTAAAAAGTTAAAATATTAGATAACAAAACAGATTTCATGTGCCTGACAACATACAGAAAGTGTCCTTTAGTTAAACAATGGGTACAATGCAGGCAGCATGTAAACGGGGTTTGAACACTTCTAAAGTTATCTCTAAAGACAAGTTGCTGGCAGTGGTTTTCTAACCTAATTTGTTTACATCAAACTTCTTAAGGTGTCATAATTTGCCATAAATCTATGTTTTACAGTATTAAAATAATATGCTTGACATTTTTAACACCTCAGTGAAGGCTTCCTGCTCTAACAACAACCTAATTAAACCAGAAAACAGATGGGCTTGTTTAAACACATTCTCATACAGTGCAGTGAACAGTCTTTTTGACAGAGCTAATTCTGGCTGGCTTGTTTTAGAATTTTAAAGGAAGTCTTGGAGAAGTGAACTGATCTTGTTCTGGGTATTTCTGGTATTTATTCACAGGCTAGACAGCCTTCAACCTAAATTAGTTCTACAGAACTCATCCACCCAGAAGTTAAATCAGTGCAATTCCCTTTTGCAAGTTTTTGCATTTCTGCTTGGATCTAAAAAACTATTGATTGTACAAATATGAGGAGAAGAGGGAAATTTCTACAGTGTTTATTCACTAAAAAACTGCTGCAAGTTTGTCATAACTGATTTTAATATTATGTATTAATGGAAAGTGTCTGATATTTACAAAAATGCTTAAAAACTTAAAAACCTCAAAAGATCATGGGAGTATGAGAAAGTATGCAATATTGCTAATTAAGATGTACTAACATAACACCATTAACAGTATTTGTACTTTTTGCAAAGCTTTAGTTTTGCTCAAACCTTGGCTGTAAAGTACCAGAGGTGCCCCATTACAGTCACAAAATGCTTGGAAGCTGTCCTAGAGAGTTATAGAGACTGGGACTTAACTGAAAGTTTGAGTACATTGATATTGTAAACACAATGTATTTTCTCCATCCTCCATTAGATATGGCCACCAGATCATTATTTTTCTTCCTAAAGAAGCTAAGAGTTGCAGTGAAACTATTTCATACCTTAGATTGCTCAACTTTTCCTCACTTGTTCTGACAGTCAATAGCAAATACAAGTTAAATTTGACACAACAAAGAGCTTTTTCTTTAGAACTTTGCTGCTAGAGAACAGCACTTACTCCAAGGGAAATAACTAACATTTTTCACTGGAGATAACTAGAGGTATGCTTGAAGACACCTGTCAGACTTGTATTCAAGTTCACTATTCTAAGGCATAAACTTCAGTGAATTCAATAAAAAAGCACATAGCTTTCCTGCCCACTTTCTCCATAGCTCTGGGCAATCTAGAACAGATTTCTTTGGTCTTTCTGGGGCACATTAACACATTTTCCTTGGCTTTAGGAAACAGCAACATAACCACTGCCTCTAAATATCTTTTGAACACCTGTAGATAGGTGACTTTTTGGTTCTGAATGGAAAAGCTAGCTAAAATTGGCTTAGGAACATGATGAAAATGTTGCTTGTTGCCAAATAAGACTTACATGGTGTTTCTGAAAAAAAAAACCAATATACTGTGAAGTCTTCCCAATACTATCAAAAGTACTGAGGAGTCCCTTTCCCAGTATGGGAAGAGTGCTTAGCATCCACTGAAAGTGGTATACTAGTTTAACTCCTTTAAGAAATATATGAAAAAGCAATACTTGAAGCATGCACACAAATTTGTGAATTAAACTTTTCCTAATGCAAGTTCTGTTGTTCAAGTGACCAACCAAAGAGGAAACCAGCCATCTCTATTCACAGAGACCTAAAGTTGTCTGGAAGTGGTTGTTCAGTTATCTTAAGTCTAATTACTCCAATCTCAGCTGTTATTCCAAGTCTTCATATCTTATAACACCACTCCTTCAGCAACAGGCTTGGTGTATAGCCAGGATGTGTTTCACAGTTCTGCTCCAACTGACAGAATTACTTCAGTAACTTGAATGTGCAATTTTAAGTAGCAAACATTAAGCTGTATGCCAATCTTTAGTGATGGACGGTTGTAAGATAGGACCACCTATCAATATTTCAAGGGTCAATATTAGTTCAGATGTTGAAAGGAAGCTGCCAAATTCATGTATATTGTGATTAAGTTACAAAAGACGTACCCATTATTAACCAATTGACATGAGATAAATGCTTTCTGACCACCTGCAAAATGAGGGAATATTTTTCAAGTTTTAGATCCTTCTGCATGACAAGAGGGAGACAGAAGATTAANATGATCCCCAGAGCTCCCCAGATCTGTCAATAAAAGAATGCCACTTAACAGTATAATTGACTCTGCTGTTAAGTTTATTTCTCCGTTTCATTGTTCTTCTATTAGTTAACAGAAGGATGGTAGCAACAAGATTCTGCAGAAATATTTTTCCAGTTCTGGAACTCCAAAAGCTCAAGAGATTAATATATTATCTGTTAGATATGCTCTTTGACATACAATCAAAAACCTTTGATTTCTATTAATTTTCTAGTTAAACTGAAACTGTTAAATGGTGTATTGTTTTCACATGATATTATAACCACACAGAATCACATCACAGAACGTGCATATTATAAAATCATACCAAAATTAATTCTGTATACTTGACTCATCTGTCTGTGACCATAAGTTGTAGTTTTACTCATTGCTTTCGAAAGGCTTTACCAGCCATGTCAACATGAAGGGATGATGCAGCACATCAGTGACAGTACCCTTTGTGATGCGTGCACCCCTCCTGTTTTAACTAACTGAACTTAGGTCCAGGCAGATGCTTAACAAGTAGGCCTAAACAGAGTTAATCCTATTGTGCAAGGCTATCAGCAAGAAACCAGCACCAAAACAAAACCCCACAACCATTTGTCTGGAGACTGGGCTGATAAGTGGCAGAAACTGCATGAACACAGTAGAAAATCTGACTTTACGCTATAAATATGTGCAGCCATCAGGGTCATCAGCCATCGGCTCTCCCTCTATAGCAGCTGGCTGCATGACAGTGATCTCCACTTTGTCACGTCCCACCCAGAGGTATCAGGTATCGGTGGGGGGGAGAGGTGACTCAGATTCGTTGGTCCCCTTGGTTGGAAAAGAGTATACATGATACTTAAGGTCCGTAAAAAAACCTTTTATTTTGCAGTTTGGCCCAACTGACAAATGATTTGGTGGTAGTGATATTGTAAAATCAGTGAATTGAAGAAACTTCTAAAACCAAAGGTTAAGATTTTAGAATTTTAATAAGTGCCTAACACTTAACATCTATGAACCTTATTAACTTATTTTATTACTATTTTTAATTTTAGGTATCAGCAGAACAATTTACATTATTTAGGCTCAATTGGTAAACAAAAAAAAGTTTACAGCACATGTGGGGCTATAAACCTTACATTACTATATTACTTATAAAAAGGAAAGGAGAAGGGAGGGAGGAAGGGAGGAAGGAAGGAAGGGATTGATTGATTTCACCACCCTTATGGCTCCACAATGTGTATGATGGGACTTGTAGTCTTGGATTCAGCAATGTACAGCATCCTCCAGTGTCTAGTTCAGTTCCCGTGGTGAGACTGGTGGGCGGAGTAGTCCTCAGAATGATGAGTGTGCTGCCAGTGCTTGTACAGGTGGGCTATTTATAGTCCTCTGGATTGCCTGCTTGCATAATTGGGTTTTTGCGCACACGTCACTGGGGGGTGATTGTATCAGCCGGCCTTCTACCTGTGGCTTGTTAGCTTGTCCTTGACATGTAAATTGCAATTCATCTTATCCTGATGTCCCATCTCCTGTGGCTGGATGTCGCAGAACTGTTTTTGCCACAATGTTTGAGACTTTACCCTTTTAGTCTCTCACACCCTTGAGTAGGGATGCCTCTCAAGGTTACCCCTTGGCTGAGATATCCCTTACCTAATACCAGGCATCAACAAGCTGTTAAGTGACATTTTTTGCATGCAGGTACCATTTAGATACATATAGTAAGCTTAAGCAATGATCTTTGCATCCCATACTAACTTTAAGCATAGTAAATACTAGAGTATTGACCACAAATCCATCTGTACTTATTAAATATTTTACATACCTAAATTTAGTAATTCGAACTCAATAAACTAACTACTAGATGAGATCTCTCTGAGTGATCTCTGACTCTTCTCTGACACCCTTCCATAGCAAAGGTATTTGAACAATATCAGTTGTATGTCATAGAATCATAGAATAG
>VWYH01002500.1:820715-869167 GCA_013399365.1 Pampusana beccarii | reverse complement strand
TGAATAGTACTGGTCCCAGTACCAACCCTTGAGGCACTCCACCAGATACAGGCCTCCAACTGGACTCTGCCCCGTTGACCACAACATTCTGGCTTTTTTCCTTCAGCCAGTTCACAGTCCACCTCACTACCCGATCATCCAGACCACACTTCCTCAGTTTAACAGCAAGGATGCTGTGGGAGACTGTGTCAAATGCTTTACTGAAATCAAGATAGACCCCATCCACTGCTTTGCCATCATCTATCCACCTCGTTATGTCCATAAAAGGCTATGAGGTTGGTCAAGCACAACTTCCCCTTGGCGAAGCCATGTTGACTGCCCCTAATGACCCTTTTATCCTTGATACACCTTGAGATGGCACCAACGATAAGTTGTTTCATCACCTTTCGAGGGAGAGAGGTGAGGCTGATCGGTCTATAATTACCTGGGTCCTCCTTCTTGCCCTTTTTGAAGACTGGAGTGACATTTGCTTTCCTCCAGTCCTCAGGCACCTCTCTCGTTTCCCAAGACTTGGCAAAGATGATGGAGAGTGGTCCAGCAATGACCTCAGCCAGCTCCCACAGCACCCATGGGTGCATGCCATCTGGACCCATGGATTTATGGATGTCCAGATTGCTTAATTGGTCCCTAACCCAGTCTTCATCAACCAAGGCAAACTCCTCCACTGTCCTGCCTTCCTCTGGGGCCTCAGGGGTACAGGGCTCCTCAGGACAGCCTCCAGCAGAGTAGACAGAGACAAAGAAGGCATTCAGTAACTCTGCCTTCTCTGTATCTTCTGTCACCAGGGCACCCATCCCATCCATCAGTGGGCCTACATTGCCTCTGGTGTTATTTTTATCTGCCATGTATTTGAAGAAGCTCTTTCTGTTGTATACCTTCTATTTTCATTCTAAATGCCTCTGTTTTCAGCCAGAATTCAGAGTTTCTTAAAGAAGGAAACCTTCACTTGGCCCATTGCCTAAGAAACCTCATGTCTTCGGTTGGTCCAAAAAGCACATCACCACATTCTTCCAGATGGAAGACTGAAGACAATGACCTAAGTTACAATTTACATTCCTGGAAGCCAGTTGTGCATGCTGGGATTCAGCAAGAGCTGGCCTGGGTATGAAATTCTTGCTGTACTTGTAACTTAGTAAACTAGGAAAAAAAAAAGTATGGAAAAATAACACAAAAAAATCTCCTGTTACTAATTAATAATTTACTGGCTGTACTTCTATATTAACTTCTGTTATAGACTGTTTCTCATATATTGTCATCTTAAGTACAGTCAAGGAATTGAAAACTTGTACTGATCCTCTTTTAATGTATAGGAAGTATAGTTCCTGACACACTGGCCCTTGACCAGAATTGTCAGCGTAGACAGACTGCCAACACCCTGCCCTTGACCAGTATTGGCTGCACAGACAGGCAGCCAACACCCTGCCCTGGCTGACATCAGCAGCGTAGGCAGGATGCCACCCACGTTATTCACATAAGGCAGGATTCTCTCACACCCCACCAGCACTGGTGGAGCCAAGGGCAGCATGAGTCTTACTCACATTCAAAAGACATTTGCATGACTGGCTGTTGCAGCCAGATGATCCCAAAACCAAGTGTCCCCAGGAGTCCCAAAGAGCCTTGGCATCACCAGGATCCTGTGTTTGCTATTGGGAATTGGGTGAGTCACTGTATGGGCAAATTGTTGACCATCTTTCCACTGTCTCAATAAAGTCTCATAACATCATCAGACTCCATTACTGTTCAGACCACAAAGCCCAGCTCCTGACGAGATGTGCAAATTCACACAATTCATCATATATGTAAAAGAAATGGCCATAAGTACATCTTCCAGAAAAGAAAACACTCATTTATAAAACATGTCAATTCATCAGCAAAATTGACATCATAGCATCAGCATCTTAATATTATCAGCTCTGGTAACTGAAAGCAGAATGTTTTTTAAATTTTTACATTTTGTATTTAATGCACATATGCTGCGGTTCTTTAAAGAAAGGGTCTTTCAAAATTCTGTATTTATGGTCCAAGAAAATCTGCCTTTTTCCCTAAACACTGGAAAGCAAAAGAGCAACGGCTTTTCTTCATGGCATGCTACACTCAGGGACAATTGAGGACAGCCCATCTCAGCTGTCAATCTCACCAGAAGCAATGTTTGCATCCTATTCAGTTTTCCAAATTATGCACAGAAGCTGATGCACTATGTAAGGGACTTCGTAAAACAAACTTCCCATAGTATCTGTACTTTCCATTTATCATCCACTTACTCTGCAGTTCAGCATCTGTACTATATATTGCTTAGCTGCAGGTTCTTACTGCTGTAAAGGACGGATATAGTATCACAACTCTACTTTGAACTACCACATGTGTCACATTGACAGAGCAGCACAGGAACAGTGCATATCTGGCTTTTTCTGCTTGAGCAGATTATGCACAAGATGTCCATGAAAGAAACTGGAAAACATCTATGTATTTTTTTATAAAACTGCAGCAACAAGGAAAAACTCTGCTCTCTTTCTGTCCAGAGGAAAAGAAAGAGCAGTCTGTGATGCTTCAGAAACTACTTTTCATATCATCTTTTATCTATTCATCCATGTAGCCCTGTTGCATTTAATATAATTATACAGTAGTGCCCCAATAGACAAATCATGTGGCCAACATACATTTCAGCACCCTTCAGAATTATACACATGCTTTTGACAGCTAGTTCTCCCTTTTCCAGCAGTACACTCAGCCTTCCTTTATCTCCCAGTCGGTTGAAGTGAGCAGCACAAAAATAGTTGGGCACATTCTTAAAGCTGCAACTTAGGATAAAAACCTCAAGCCTCGGTTGTAAAGATTTTCTTTGCCTACGCAGAGAAGTACAGTGTTCTATGAGCTCTTTTCATAGCCACCACCTGCAGGTTTGGAAATGCTAGGCATTCGTGGGTCCTTCTTCACCTTGTCGCCTTCCTCTACCCTTCACAGTAACAAGAAAGAGTTCCTGTAGCTGGTAACATGAAAAACACAAAGACATCCTTTCTGTCTGCCAGGAGAATGTGTAATGACACAGTAAGAGTGGTAAGTCTTTTAAAGAAAAAGGATTTGCTTTTACCCAGAAAGATATCCCCAACAGTATTACAGAAAGAAGACAATGCTTTCCTAAAACACTACCCAAGATGCTCTCAGGGATTAGAAGAAATTGAATGGGACGTGACTCTGTGGTTGAAACAAGGTGTTCAGTGCCATCTGAAGCACCTGAAGGGTGTCTACATCAGCAGTTTGGTGATCAACATTGTCTCGTTTTAGGTGTGACTTCTACAGATGTCCACAGCTGGAGTTACGTGCTTTGCAACAGCAGGCAGTGTTGGTAAACATAAGAAAAGTTGCTCTTCCTGGTGGAACCAGGCAGGAAGCTGCTCACTGGAGCCCATGCACAGTGCCTCTTCTGTAGTGAGGACACAAGTTACCCCAGTTCAGGGGGTGAGGCACCAGTTTGGCATTGTCATCACAATGACTGCATAGAAATGCAATTTTGGAAACACCTACAGATCATGCCCCTCCCTCTCATGTCAAGAAAGCCTAAAAAAGTGAGGAAAATCATTGAAATTCAGGCACTGTTTCCTCAGGTTTGCACAGAGACAGTTTAGCAGACTTGCTAGTATATACCTGAACTTCCAAGACACTGATTTGTAGGCTGTTACATCAATTACACTGCTCAGTTCTAAATTGTTATTGAAAGGTAACTTCATCTGACCACCAGAAATGTTAAATAAGCCATGGGCCAAGCAGACAAGAGGTTCCAGTGGATCTCCTTAGAGACTTTGAAGACAACTGGTTTAAACCTTTTTCAGCTGTCTTACTACCCAGCAGAAACACAGAGATAACCTGTGCAATGAACTGCTGCTGGTTACCCACAAACTGGCCGGCTATGGACTAGAAGCACTTGAAACACTGGCCAGAAAAATAAGACTTGACTACATCTGCCCAGCACAAGGTGATCACATTAATCTGGTTGGCCTTGGATGACAAATGTACTCATTTTTCTGAAATGCATCAGGGCAGAGCCTGGAGGGTGACATAAACCGCAATAGGTAGCAAACACTAACTGGCCTCAGTGACAGAGGAAGTTCAAGAGCTGGTCTGGGGCCACAAGAATAGCAACGCCATTAGAAAGCAATAAATAATTAAGGCAACAGCCACTTGAAAGGGAACCGCTATACACAGTTATCTACAGACATCTATAGAAGTGAAAGTGCAAGGAGCAGGTGCCTTGTTTCCCCGTTGGTACTTAACTGGTCTAAACTGGCCTGGTGGGGCTGCAGCTCTAAACTCTGCATAATGTGAATGTTGGGGGGAGGGGAGTAGGTGGGCTCATAGAGCAGGAATTGTCACCCACTTGCTGCACCTGTCCTACCAAGTGAATAAATATATGTCACTGAATGGTACAGCTATTTTCTAGCAGCCAGCCCACCCTAGCTCCGGTGACATTGGTGGTCAACATTAAAGGTAAAAGCAATATCCTTAATTAATTCCGTGGCTGTTTTTACCAATATGTCCAAATGAGACAATAAAGGTAATTGGAGCAGCCATTCACGCGCTAATGCTAAGAGTTTATCTTGTTCCTGTTCTCAAGGAGGCAGCTGCCCTCCATCACCCTCCCTGCTAGGGAAATAAGGAGCTAACAGAAGGAGAGGTTTTTACAGAGTGAATTGCTGTTGCAGGGAGGCATTTCCAGCATTTACACCTTATCTTTGGCAAATAAAGGGATAAGAATATTCAGGTCAGGGGAGCTTTCTCTTCCAAGAAGACATAAATGCACACATCACTGATATGAAGATCATAGTACAGGTGAGAATACTCAGAGTGCTGTCACGCACATCTTTTCTGAAATAAGGGGGTTAAGAAAATTTCTTTTAGTAGCAGACTTTCATTCATTCAATCAGCTGTGATAAGTTCCAGTAAGAATGATTTGCTCTTGTTTCATTAAAGCAACTTCTCTTTTTCCCTGCTGCTAAAATCTGGACAGCTGGGAAAAAAAAAAAAAAAAAAAGGGCATGCAAACAAACAAAAAAAACCAAAACAAAACAACACACATACGAGAAAGGCAGAGGCAGACATGAACGAACATTTTATCTCAGTAGCTGCATGTAAGCTCCCCTCCTGCGAACACCTTCTAACTTCAATGCAAAGCACTGGTAGACCTTCACCTCACCCCCAACTGCCCAGGCTTGCTGAGCCCGCCTGAAAACAGCCAGTCACCACTCAGAGAAATCCCCTCACCTCTCCCGATCTCTTCCCTTACAAATTTCACAATACTCCTCATCTGAATTGGAAACAGCTTCCTTCAGCAGCATATAGCTCTCCTTCTTTAAGTTTTCTTTTTGTTTGTAAAGACAGTGCAGCAATCGACATCACTTCTGCTTTTAAAAAGAGTCTGGTCTCTCCCTGCTACCCACCACATTCTTACACACAGTGACCTTTGCAGGTGTGTTTTCCTCCTTGCTGCCCATTCACCACTCCTCTGGGTGTCCTGCTTGAATGACACATGCATTCCCTCCTGCATCCACACCTTGTACCCTCACTTTTGGACAAGTTCCCCATACTAAGCTGCAGCTGCTGATGGAGATACAAGTTCTCTAATTTTCTGTATGTCTTTACAATCTGCCAAGCCACACACTGATGAAAGAGTATGCCATGAGTTCACATGCACACACCTGAGGTGTGGGTCTCTGTGATCTCCCCTTTACTGTCGCTCCATGAGCTGGATGCTCATGGCATCTGACCAACCTGCTGTTCTGCCACACTCACTTCAAGGTCCCTCCACACAAATTCTAAAGCTTATTTTTACTTTTCAAGCTGACTTCTCAAAAGCTTCTTGGTAATTTCCTGGTTATTGTTTAATTGGGATGAAGGTCACCTAAAGCAAACTCAGACATTCTTACTTTCATTCTAGCGCTATCAGGGTTTGGGCAAACACCCTTCAGAATAGTTTGGGGTTTTCTGTTCACTCACTCATATTCTTGTTGTATCAGCTGCTGTTACCCAGGCCGTATTATCAAGAAGCTACCGTGCAGATTCCCACACATACTATTATGTGTAAAAGACCAAAGCTAGAAATCCATTCCTCTCACTGTGTTATGTAGGCACATAGTATTCCTGGCAAAGGTTATGTAGTTTCAACTGTCATAGATGTAGTTTTCTTATGAGATTACATCCATAAATTATCCTTCAGAAGAGACTACAGCGATTACAAATACTTCCTTAAAATAGGGAATTTCTCATTTTATACATCCTCACCACAGTACCAGCCCTTACATAGATTCTGACTCTTCAAAGGCTGGAAGAGAACACAGAAAGTGATTAAACTGGAAAATAAATATCACAGTAGTGTCTTTGAAAACCAATATGGATTTACAAGTAATTTTTTTCCTACAATGACACTTGACTAACAATCATTTCATAGATTTTTTCTTTTTAATCACAGGCGGACTTACCACCACTATCACTAATAAGTCTGCAAATAGCACTTTAGATTCTGAGATCCTCCTGTGCATAATGTGTGCTGCATGCAGTCGCTGTAGGCTGAGAGTACAGCTGTTCCAGAAACTGTAGTCCAGCCACAATAAAATCTTTCTCTTGCGTCTTCACATTGCTAATGAAGGGCACAGCAGCCTCCAATTATTCACTAAGTGCTTGCAACATTGCCACTTAGAAATCCCACAGGCATCTCTGCCTGTGGAAAGTCTACCGAAGGAATGCTCCATCACATTGTGGCATAAGAAAAGTGCATGGCTGAATTGGCAATGTGATCCTTTACTGTCTGGGTAAGGTTGTATCACCCAGTGAGAAAGGCAATTCTCCCCGTCAACCACATGCAAATAAGCACTATGACTCCATCAACTGTTTGTGTCCCCATTTGGAAAAAATAACAACAAAACACCTTAACGTTCTGCAGATCTAGGTCACAGGGAAGCCTATAAACACTAATATTTTTCAAGCAGGCATGACGCAGCAGTATATACACCCTCTGTGTCTCCTACATTTATTGAAGAAAGTAGTTAGAGATGTCATGATGCTTGTATTTTGGTTATGTGGCAAAGTCTTGAACAGCGGAGGCTGTAAGAGTGGCCTCTGTGAGGAGAGGCCAGGGTTACCCTGTGCTGGACACAGCTCATTTTAAGACAGCTCCGGTGGTCCCACTGTAGGACACAGCTGAGCCCAGCAACCACCATGCTAGCACCTCTGGGAGATCAAATTTAAGAAAGGGCAACAAACACTGTGCAGCAGAACGTAAGGAAAAAAAATAGTGAGAAACAGCCCTGCAGATACCACGGTGAGAGAAGGGGAGAGATGAGGTGCTCCACATACTGGAACAGAGATTCCTGGCAGCCTGTGGAGAAGACCATGGGAAACAAGGTTGACACCTGCATCATATGGCAGGCCATGTTGGAGCAGCTATCCACACTGCAGCCTGTGGTGGACACCATGTCAGAGCAGATGGATGTGTCCTGAATGAACTGCAGACTGGAGAGCCCATGCAGGAACAGGTTTATCCTGAAGTACCCATGGAAGTAACCATGCTGGGACAGGGGTAAGTGAAGGAAGGAGCAGCAGAGATGAGGAGTTCTGAACTGACCACAACCCGTATTTCCCATCCCCCTGCACTGCTTGGTGTGTGGGAAGGAGGCCGTGGAGGAGACAGGAATGAAGGAGTGAAGTTGAGCCTGGGAAGAACAAGGTATGGGGAGGAGTTATTTTAGTTTTTGTCCTTGTTTCTCACCATCCAACTCTATTTTCAATTGACAATAAGTTAAACTAATTTCCTGAAGTTGAGTCTGTTTTGCACATGATGGTAATTAGTAGGTCATCTTCCTGTGTGTATCATGACCCATGAGCTTTTCTATCTTATTTTTTTCCCCTGTCCTGTTGAGCAGGGGTAATGAGAGTGTCTGGGTGGTCATATGGCAGCCAGCCATAGTCAACCCACCACAATGCTTGATCATGGAAAAGTAAATGATGATGCAAAAGGAAGGTTTGCAAAAGTGCAGAGATTTTCACATTGGAAGAGAAAAAATCTTGTAACAGGTCATCCTAGTTGAGGTCATAGTAATCACCACCCAGCTTCCTTCTGCTTCCAGTCTTTCTTCTCTTTGGTACTCAGCTCTGGAGGACTGAAACACGTGAAAATCACCTGTGGGATAACTAGTTCTAATCCGTTGATCCTTCAGGCTTCTTTTTTGTTTCCAGGCCCTTTGTACTAGACCTTTAAGAACGCTTTCTCCTTGCTTCCTTCTCTTCACCTGCTCCATGCCACAACCTGGCTTGGATACCTTGTAACGCACTTCTCACAGCTATCAGCAATACCCATTCTTTGCTCACAGAATGATGGAAAGGTTTGGGTCACAAAGGACCTCTGAAGATTGCCTACTCCAACCCCTCTGTTGAGGGCAGGGACATCTTTCACTAGATAATGTTGCTCATAGCCCCATGTAACTTGATTTTGAACACTTCCAATGGTGGGGCATCCACAACTTTCATGGGCAACAACCACTCTCATAATAAAATTTATTTTCCTTGTATCCAGTCTAAATCTAACCTCTTTCAGTTTAAAACCATTACCCCTTGTCTTGTCACTAAAGAACCTCATAAAAAGTCTCTCTCTGTTTTTCTTATAAGTCCCCTTCAAGTACTGAAATGCCGCAATAAGGTCTCCCACGAGACCCTCTTATCCAGGCAGAACAACCCCAACTCAGTCTTTTTTCACAGGACAAGTGTCCCAGCAGTGTGATCATTTTAATGCAGAAACTATCTTTCTTTCTTTCTTTGAACAGTCCCAAATAGAAACATATCAACAAGTCGTCCTGTTTCAAATAATATCTTCTATAAAAGAGAAGTAGTTTTGATCCTGTGTAGTTTTTTGCATATCAATCAGATTGACTTTGGATTTTTTTTGCAATTAAAGACTGTAAAGAAAAAACAGAGTAACGCATCCTTTCATATATACTCAAATATTTCAGCTCCTCCTCTGCTCATATTTGATCCTGGAAGGGCCTCAAGCTGTATCATCTCCCACCCTATTTCTTTGTTCCCACCCCTTCTCAGAGACTCTAGGTCCTAAATAGCTTCTTTGGGGAGCCCTCCTTGGAATGAAATTTGTGAATCTCCAAATTTACCATAACAAAACCAAATACTAAACTTTCTTGCTGCACAAGAAGAAGTGTCATAGAATCATAGAATGTCCTGAGTTGGAAGGGACGCACAAGGATCATCGAGTCCAACTCCTGTCCCTGCATATGACAACCCCACAGTTCACACCATGTGTCTGAGGGTGCTGTCCAGTCTCTTCTTGAACACTGTCAGGCTTGGGGCTGTGACACCTCCCTAGGGAGCCTGTTCCAGTGCTCCAGCACCCTCTGGGTGAAGAACCTTCTCCTACTGTCCAACCCAAACCTCCCCTGGCACATCTTCCTGCCATTTCCTTGGATTCTGTTGTTGGTCGCCAGAGTCTGTTAACACCAAAAACCAAGAAAATGGGCAATTAAGAAATATAGGGAAAGCAAATGGAATATTTCATGACTAGCAAAGTTAGACTCATAAGGATTGATCTGGCTATAAAAGCCCATTTTCTTTAAAAACAATCTTATTCATAAAAAATAACTCTATTCATAGTTAAGTAAGGAGAAAGGAATCTCCTCATTCAAAAAAAAAAAAATATTTTAAGGAACATAATGTTTATAATGTTTGTTTATGAAGAAAAAAATGTTATATGTGCCTACACTGAAAGGTTTGTGTCAGAACAGAACTGATTTATCTTATACTTTATTAAATGGATATTTTAATAGTTGAACTGAGTCTTCACAATTGCACAAAAATTTGCAGTAGAAAGGACCCATGGCAGAAATGCAATCAAGCCTCCTATTCCCAGCAGGGCAAATTCAAGGTTAGGCCAGGTTGCTCAGTGCCTTGTCCACTCATGTTTTGAAAATATCCAGAGATGGAGATTCCATAGTCCTTCAGTAACAGTATTTATCTATAAAAATAATTGAGTCTTTACTGTGAGGGAACAGTGATGTTTTTCAAATCCTTATTTATGTTCATTATTACTCTAGACCAGTAATTCTGCAGCATGGAGAAGATCAGTGACTAAGCAAGGTATCACAATTTTGTTTTTTTACTTTCAAATACATAAAACACTATGGAAAACAGAATATCCCCAGAAGATTTACTGGCTAGGGATGATGGTTGGATACGCTACTTACTGATCTGCCTGGAAAAGATGGATTAAGCATTTACTTACAGAGTGCCCTATATAGGACTCTTCCTCCTTAGGTTTATCACTGAACTTTGTCTTCTTACAGAGCACAGTGAGGGAGAAAATGTAAAATTGGAGAGCTGACTAGTTCTGGTGCATATTTCACATAAAACTGTATGTCCTTCAAGGCTTTCAGTGCTCCTGCTCCCTTTAGAAGCTATAGTCCAATCTCATACTAGTACAGCCTAAATTAATAATTCTTATGTCAAGCAAATCTTTCCAAGAAAACAGTTTTCTGTAATTAACATTTTTCTCTCAAACTTTTTTGTTTGCAGAGAACACCAAGTTCACAGACTTTCATGCACATACACATTTTTAAAAGAATCAATACAGTAAGTCAATAGTTCTTATCTTCTGATGCTGCAACTCAAGTTCCCATTTCTAACATTTTCCTTTGATACTGGATTTTCCTTTAATATTAGCTACCAAATGTTATTTCATGGTCATGTGTCATTTGTGCAGCAAATATCTTAACTCCATCTGTTTTTAAACATTTTAATTACTACAATTTCAGATAGAGAATGCTATACTTAAAAAATAAAATTGCTTCTGCTTTGCATCTCCCATTAATCATCACACAGAATACACTAATTACGATATACAAGTCACCACTAAGATTGCTTACAGCTGATGTCAATGGAATGGAACTGCAGTCTATCTTACTATTTTTCTCAACTTACTATAAGGTTTTTTGTACACATCACTGCTAGACTCTTTAGAGTTTCACAAGAAAATGTGAAGAGCAGAAAACCTCATTGTTCTTTAATTACCTCCTTATTCAATGGATAACATTCAGATATGTTCCATCATTTTTTTTCTATTTATCTGATCATTTTTTTTTTTCCACAGAAGTGTTAATTAGAACTCCTAAAGATGTCTATTTTTTAACATCTATAACCAGGCACCTTCTTTGTGCCTTTGTGCTTGTAACTAACACAGAACTTCACTGTTCATGACAGACGACTCTTCAAACAGGGAGTCATTAACAGCAGTGTTTTCTGGGAGACTGATATTGGGAAATCAAACACTCTATCCTAAAGTTTACAAAACAAACAGTTATCACAGAAAAAAAGCTTCAGGTGCTGCGCCCCCACTATTTTTCTTTCTCCATCTCTCACATTGGTACTCACTGGAATCCATCCATCATAGAATAACTTCGCACTCAAGTTTTAGGATTTTTCTCTTTCCCTGGATGCCACATTTTGGCACATACTCAGACTGAACTTTGTTGCATACCAATGCATTTCCTAAATGGGGGAAGGAGCATACAGAAAGTTCAGGTTGCACTTCAGTGTTAACCCTACTGACAATATATACAACAATACAACAAGATTGGTTTCCTACTGGGTTTTCCATATTCCTCAAAGCCATCTCAATAAGCCACAGAGGCACAGATCCCTTTCCACACTAAACTTTAATTCCCTTTCCACTGTTCCAGCATGCTAACCCATTCTCTAGCAAAACATTCCTTTTCCAAAAGGTGGAAAATACTCCTTTCGCTTTTAGGGCAGCTTCTCTCTACATCACCATTGCGGCTGTCTAAAGATTACAAGGAACTTGGATTCTTGCGAATGCAGGCCCAATAGCACCTGGCCACAATAATCTGCTTTCACCCAAGAGATGGTCAAAACCTGCTTTAGCCAAACACTTGAGTGCTATATATTCAAATTAAGAAAGCAAGGGAGGATTAATTGCTTACCTATTAATGCAACCTGTCTTCATGGAAAGTCAGATCTTCCCTTATTCAAGAAAGTAAATTTTATGTCAAGATTCTACTGTCCATCACATCATCACATGGAGGTTCTCCATCTCTGTGCAGCTAGCTGAAGCTCTAGAGTCAGCCTCAAGAAAGACACCAAGAACAGCCACTGGGATCCACATTTAAATTGCATCAGGGAGCATGGCAGAGCCTCCAAGTCATCAGTACCCTGAGATAATTCCCTTCTCCCCATAAGTCCCAAATTAGACTTAGAGAAGAGTAACAAATGCGCTAAGAAAGTATCAGGGACCAAGTACACCAGAAAGAAATTCTGCTCAGTAGATCATGTCACAGCACTACTAGATAAACACAATGAATGCTTGGGCTTTGTACGTATGGCATGGCTAGAAAGCTCAGAATCACTTTGACTGGTGCCCTTTTGTTCACCAGGTCTTTCCTGGTCCAAACACAGACCTCTCTTTCTTACTGGTAGCAGCAACAGCTGTAGGACACAGTGTAACTGAACTGGAGCACATACTGTTTCTCACGCACAGCACAGAATAATGTGTATGGGACAGACATACCTGAAGTAGTGTTGGCTTACAGCAGACACGGACAGAAAAAAAACATAACAGTTCTCTGTTTCCACAGAGATGCCCAACACATTTATTTTCTTACTGGTGAAATTTTATTGCTCTACTAACCTTTAAGGAAAAAGATATCTGCCTGCATCTTTCCTCCAGCAACAAGCAGGGTCCTACAGAAGTCTGCAGGGTCTTTGTACCCACAGAATATATTTAGCAGTAGGGACTAAAAGGGTAATTATTAACACCTGCAGGAAGCACAGGTACTGTTCCATAAACTTAAAAGGTATGCTGGGCTTTTTAGAAGGATGAGGATCTATAACACAAAATTTCCTTCATCTGAGTGTATCTCAAAACCTGTTTCATGAACACTGCTTCAGACAATACAATGTTGCTGAAAAAATAATGTATTGAGGAAAAATAAAGTAAGAGTGCCGCCTACAGTTCTTATTGAACACAAGACTGTGGAATGCCAGTTTCTGTTCCTCACCTTCTGCTACACTCAAGTATGCTTAGCCTCACAGCTAGCTGAATGATACCAGTTGTATTGCATACGTGTTTTGATGACAACACTATTTAATCCTGTTTCTGATGTTCAGTAGGAATTGATTAATGTTTTGCATTGAGTCTTTAGCAACTTCAAATCTCAGTCACAGAAAATTTCTTCCAGCTTTTAACATGCAGAAGCAAAGAGCTATAAGATATGGTGAGAATTTACTGGGCAAGTGTTACTACCTGATTGTCCTGTTCTTATATTCTTCCCTATGAATCTCTTACTGGACAATGGCAACAACATCCTAATGTTGTACCAGTTCAGTAAAAATCCATAAAAGAAATGCTTTCCTGTAACAACCTTAGCCTGATAACACCACTAACACAAAAAATAAAGGCAAGCCCTCAAAAATAACCCTGATATCTGCAAGAAAATAGCAATAATTAGTATTTAACAGATGCTAAATCCAGTATGTTGATTTTTCCTTCATATGTTAAACAGATCAAATAACATAAACTATAAAATACACAGCCAAGTATTTATTTACCTCAATTTAAATAGAAAAAAAAACTAAAATAAATATCACTCTGAATGTTTCCATAGAAGAAAACCCTCACAGATTTCTTCAAGTACCAAACATTCTGCATTAGGGCTTAGACTGCCTTTAGAAGTCTTATTTTCTCACTCATCATGTCCAGTAAAGATGAAATGCTGAGTCGTTACATAATTTTAATTAACAGAGGGTAACATACTTAAGTTGAACAGTTAAGGTTCACCTACAGCAGTGGTTTAGTGAGCAGCATCATTTCTCATAGGTATGAATATTCTGAGTATCTGCGCTCAGAGTTACAAGGAACACACTTTGTGCACGCAGCCTGTGCTCACGCTGTGGCTTCTCTCCTGATCTAAGCAGAAAGCTTGACACTGGGATGCAATCCAGAGAGCCCAGTGTTAGTGAGGACACAAAGTACAGCCTTTAAAGCAAGAATTCAGCAACTCTGAAGTTGCCATCCTACAGCAAGCAACGGTTCTGGAAATATTTATATACCTCATCTGTCCTCTGCAGTTAAAGGAAATCCAAAATGAACAGGAAGGTAATTGGAGATGAGTCACGAGCTTCTGGGCTTTCCAGAAAAATAAAAGCCAGAGCAGCATCTTGGTGGGATCATCACTGCCAACTGCTAGCTGACAGGCACAAACTTACACCTGGCCTTTCTACTTCCAAAGAGGCCAATTTTAACACAGTATTTACCTCATCAATGTAAGTGACCTTATACCACCATTACATCATCAGAGCAGGAGAACCAAACCAAGGGCAACTACCTGAGGGTCACCACCTCGATTCTGCCAGAGATTGTTACTCTGGTGAACCCAGTCAGGGAAAGGACCAAAAATCTCATTGGGAGGTTGAACAACCTGACAGCAGTCTGCCAAGGTCACAAGGAAGCTGATCTCTGCAGAGTCCCATCCTACAGAATCAATATTGCATCAAGTTAAAAGAAAAAATGAAGGCAACATTTGAAAAATAGAGACAGAAACCAAGTCTCTGCTACATCCAGGAAAATTCACCTCTGCTACAGGAAGCTGAAGAATTTTGTCTGGGAGAAGGAAAACAAGGCTACCGCACTACACAACCTGCAGTCTGAGGCCTGAACAAGACCAGAGGACCTACTTTAAAGATATTCAAAGGCTCTGGAAAAAGGAGATTAACCAACTTCCCCAATGAGAGCATCCTAATACTATGGAGTCTCAGCATGAGAATTTCTGAAAGAGATTTGGTAATACAAGAGCTCTGACTCAATACAGTACTGCTGGGAGACGGTTAATCCCTGTGGTTCATGACTTGTGGAAGATTGCCTATCTATTGCTAGTGGTGAAAGTCTAGACCAAATCTTTAAGGATCTCTGCCTGTGTCTTTCCCCTAGCAACAGCCAACACCAGAGTGAAGCCATGTCTCCACATAGCTGCAGTAGTTTCACTTGAGGGACAGGGGAAAAGAAGGCAGAACAGTTATTTTCATGTGATCATACATCTAATTTGTTTTCATTAGGACAACAGTGAATAAGTTTCTCTCCCTGCCCTTATGTGGCTGTGTGTTACCCATATTCATGTAAATGCAGCATCTGGCAATGCATTAGGACAGTCTGCTTTGAAATCATAGACAGACAGCTCTGTTAAGCAGGGTAAAATTTAATTCCACTCCAGAGAAAAGAGCAGTAACAAGGAAAGGATGCTACAAGGAAAATTGCAGAAGGGTGAATGCTGAAGGAGCTGTTCCACATACTGCTGCGTGTGCTCAAGCACACAGATAAACATTATTCTTTAATTGATAATGCAGGCTCTGGAATATTCAGTGGTGCTCCAGTTTTTACCATATTTTGTCATTGTCCTTCCCCTGTTGTGATTTTTTCTTCTCGTTTTGTATTTTCCAGTATGCCATCAAAAGGCACTGCAGGAGATAATTTTTTTTTTTTTTTTTAAAATGGCTACTACCTTACAATCTGATAGTACTGGTTATGGTATAAGCAGTGCACGGAAGGACTGGACATAAAAAGTAAAAACGGGAGAAGGGAGCTGGAGGAGGGGATCTCCAGTTATAGAATACTTTTCCAGGAAGGAAGGGTAGGCTATAGTTACTGGGCAGATAGATATTTCTTGCTGAATTCTTCTATTTCAACAGAACATGAGCTTCTTCCATACAAACCTCGCAGCTCGCAATTTGAAATCGGCTGCCCTTTGCAAAGTACAGCACTTCAGTGTGCCCTGTGTGCAACCACTCACATGATAATGTTTCGTTGACAATAGTAATTTTTAAAACAGATCCATTTTTACGTGTTTCACTGTTCAAACATCATACAATCTTGCAACTGCAAACGCTAGGTCTGCAACTCAGAATTCTGCAATTAAATCTGCAACTCTTTGGTCTGCAGCTCTAGAAATTAGTCTTTGCCCCAAATCCTCTGTGCAATCTGCTTCCTCATTCATCCTTGACTTGAAATTGTCCGTGCAACTTGACCTTTCTCACAGGTTTCTAAGTATGCTCTGTGTTAGCTTTCTAAACTTTTTTGCTGATTTGACTCTCATACAATTCTATTTCCCGTACCTCAAAACTTCCATCCACAAATTTATTCCTTGTACAAGGATGATGGATGGTCCAGGTTTGAGATGAACTTCAAATCTCCATCCCTACCATAAGCACCCACAAAATTTGATGTGCAAGTTTCCTTTTCTCTGCAGTAGGATCTTTGTGCAGGAACCTGATAAGGATGTGTATCTCAGCACAGTCGAGAAATCCTCAGAACTCAAACTCTCTGATTCAGATTTCACTGAAATTTCTGACACAGAAGCATCATATAAAATCCATGTACAGAACGGTATCTCAAACCTCTGTCATAATCTTCTCAACAGTGGACTAGTCAGGACTGGTGTGCAATTATGGGAGACAACCTTGAATTAAAATACATACAATATCGCATTGCCTTTGAAGAGTGGAGTGTGAACAAGTCAGAACATCATCACCACAGCAACACCCCCAGCCAACCAAGAATAGACCAGCAAAGTCTAGAGGTATATCCCACCAATCATGAGGGAACGACACTGTAGAACGACTCATGAATCTGTAAAACCTCAAACTGCCAAAAAGCTGGAGGAGGACTGCTTTTCAAAGCTCCTGATGCAAGATGTTGTAGTGGAGCTCCCACAGCTGTGCCAGAAAAGTGCAACATGTGAATACTCTCAAGTCATATTGTGATACACATACGCATAGTAAGAATAGGTCAACAGTACTGTCATGTGTTAAGAGTACAAATGTTTATAGCTTTGCAATTACTGCCATATTTGAAAGTATCTTATATAAGTGCTTATAATGTGTGTGTCTTGATTTCTACATGCAGAGATCAAACCTCAGCTAACGTGCTCAGGTGGTCTCAGCCATTTGGTCAAAGTATGCCATCAGAGCTATGGACTGTTACAGATATTCAGTAGATAAACACCGGAAAGTGATAACTGTGCATAGCTCCAGGATCAATAGGTGAATGTACTGGCTTTCTAGCTCCTGTCTGTCTTTGTTGCTGAATTATCATCATTTTTCCACCTTTCACTCTTGTTTCATTAGAGAAAGATGAAAAGCAAGAAGCAGCAGGAGCCCCAATGTCCAAAATTTATATCAAGTGCTCAGTCTCACACATGAAAAGACTGAGAACTCTCACAACAAAGGCTCTGCTGACTGGAAAAATGGAAACATCACACTCATTTTTAAAAAGGGTAGAAAGGATGACCCTGGGAACCACCGTCCTGTCAGCCTCACATCTGCGCCTGGGAAGATGTCACATCACACCCTCAGGTATGTGTCAGGGGGATAAGTGACTCAGGTTCATGGGTCCCCTTTGGTTGGAAAACAGTAAACACAGCACTTAAGGTCCGCAAACAAAAGGCTTTTACTTTGCAGCTTGGCCCGAATGGTATGTGGTTTGGCAGCAGAAGGATTTACGTTATAGTAGGTTCGACGGGTAAACATTAAAAGTTTGCAGCATATGCAGGGCTGTAAATCTTACGTTCCTATGTTACATATAAAAAGGAAAGCAAAAAGGAAGAAGTATGGGAAAGAAAGGAAAGAGAAAGAAAGATTTCACCATCCTTATGGCTCCACTCTATGTGTGATGGAGTTTGCAGTCTCGGGTCCAGTGATGTGCAGCGTCCTCCGGTGTCTTGTTCAGTTCATGTGGTGAGACTGGTGGGCAGAGTGGTCCTCAGGATGGTGGGTGGGTGCTGCCAGTATTTGCACAAGGTGGGCCTTTACAGCTCTCTGGGTTGCCTGCTTGCATGAGTTTTGTGGACGCATTATTGTGAAAGAGACATAAGTCTAGGGGAAAGGGGTGATTGCGAAAGATCGACAAGTCTCAGGCCATGTTGAAGGGTCTCAGCTTTTCCCTTTGTGCCATGCTGGGCGCATCAGAAGGTGGAGCTATGTGCCCTCCAGCATGTCTCCCACCTCCTGTATCAGCCAGCTGGCCTGGGCTGTGGCTCATTAGCTTGTCGTGGATATGTAAATCGCAGTTCACCCTATACTGAATGTATCATCTCCTGTGGCTGGATGAACTGGTTTTGTCACAATGTTTCAGCCACTATCCTTATCAGTACATGACAGAAGATCATGGAACAGATCCTCCTAGAAGCTATGCTAAAGCACATGGAAGGCAGGGAGGAGATTCGAGACAACCAGCATGGCTTCACCAAGGGCAAGTCCTTCCTGACCAATCTTGTGGGTTTCTTCAATGGAGTAAATACAGCAGTGGACAACGGAAGGGCTACAGACATTGTCTATTTGGTCTTCTGTAAAGCCTTTGACATGGTCCCCCACAACATCCTTCTCTCTAAATTTGAGAGGTTTGGATTTGATGGGTGGACTGTTCAGCAGATGAGGAACTGGCTGGATGGTCACACCCAGAGAGTAGTGGTCAATGGCACAATGTCAGGATGGACACAAGTAACAAATGGTGTCCTTCAGGGGTCTGTACGGGGATGAGTACTGTGTAGTATCTTCATCAAGGACATAGTGTGATCAAGTGCACCCTCAGCAAGTTTACAGATGACAACAAGCTGAGTGGTGCAGCTGACACACCTGAGGGATGGGATGCCATCCAGAGGGGCCTGGACAAGCTCGAGAAGTGGGCCCATGCGAACTTCATGAGCTCTAGTAAGGCCAATTGCAAGGTCCTGTACTGGGGTTGGGGCAACCCCCAACATCAATACAGGCTGTGGGCTGAAGGGATTGAGAGCAACCCTGCCGAGAAGGACTTTGGGTTACTGGTGGATGGAAGATTGGACATGAGCCGGCAATGTGCACTTGTAGCACAGAAGGCAAATCATATCTGTGGCTGCATCAAAAGGAGTGCGGCCAGCAGGTCTAGGGAGGTGATTCTGCCCCTCTACTCTGCTCTGGTGAGACCCCACCTGCAGTCCTGCATCCAGCTCTGGAGTCCTCAGCACAGGAAAGACATGGACCTGTTGGAGAGGGTCCAGAGGAGGCCACAAAAATGATCAGAGGGCTGGAACAGCTCTGCTATGAGGACAGGCTGAGAGAGTTGGGGTTGTTCAGCCTGGAGAAGAGAAGGCTTTAGCGAGACCTCATTGTGGCTTTTTGGTACTTAAAAAGGGCCTGTAAAAAAGACAGGGACAGACTTTTTAGCAGGGCCTGTTATGGCAGGACAAGGGGTAATGGTTTTAAACCAAAAGACTCAGGTTAGATATGAGGAAGAAATTTTTTACAATAGGGTGGTAAAATACTGGAAAAGGCTGCCCAGAGAGGAGGTAGATGCCACATCCCTGGAAACATTCAAGGCCAGGCTGGACAGGGCTCTGAGCAGCAACCTGATCCAGTTGAATATGTCCCTGCTCATTGCAGGGGTTTGTACTAGATGACCTTTGAAGGTCCCTTTTAATCCAAACTATTCTATGACTCTGTGAAGTGTGACTTCCAGTTGCTGATCCTGCTCCTGCCACTCCCTGCTCCATGCAGCATGTACTTACTCTGTATGTTAAGAATGAGGGGCAGGAGGGGCTAGGATGTGCCTTAACACCATGTCCTTAAGCAGAAAATACAATGTTGACGTCAAGTTCTGGAATCAGAACAGATACAATAATGAAAGTTGCCCAGTACATCCTAAACACTTCTATTCCTTCTTGCCCTTTTATTACAATAGCCATGTTGCAACTTAAATGCACTGTATTATGTGCCAGGTGCAAAGCAGTCACACATCAAAGAAATGTAAAGGTACTTAAATTCCATTTCATCCTGTGGAATGACACAAGATGGTACTTCTGAGCTGAAAAGCAACCAGTGCAGCAATTCTGAAAGAACAAAACTTCAGAGGAAATCAAAAAGAAAGTAAAGTGCATAATTAAGAGCAGGATACAAGGCTGTCAGGACTCCTTTTTCTTGCAGCTGCATTTGACCTATTCTGTTTTGACTGGACGAAGATCCCAACAGAAGTAAAATCTGGTTGTTCTGCCACAGCAAGGCTTGGAAGAATTCTGAGGAGATCTTTGGTGGGATTAGTGGAATAATTTAATAGGTTGTCACGTTAGTAGGTAGAGATCAACAAGACATTTGCATTTCAGACTGCCTGTATGGTTTGCAGATAGTGGGGGAAGAGAAGCAAGCCTGAAGGAGCCTGAAGCTATCCTGCAACGAGGAAAATGCCCTGACAGAAAGTGGACGAAAGAGATGAAGGGAATAAGATTCCCAACAAACAAACAAAACTATTCATTTCACTTTCAGGCTAATGCAATATTGTTCAGTAAACACAACTAAGGAGTTGATTTTTGTTATTTAAATTCTAAAATCATGGAATCAGAATAATTCAGGTTAGAAGGGACCTTAGGAAGTCATTCCAACCTCCTGCTCAAAGCAAGGTTGGCTATGAGGCCAGACCAGATTGCTCAGGGCTTTATCCAATTGGGTCCTGAAACCCTCCAAAAACAGACATCCCACAACCTCTTTGGATATCTTTTCCATTGTTTGATTGTCCTCATGGGGAAATTTTTTTTCCTAAGATCCAGCCCAAACTTTTAATTTCAATTTATGCACATTGCTTCTCGTTCTCCAACCACATCACCAGAAGAGCCCAGCTCCACCTTTTTGAGAAGCTCCTCATAAGCACTGGCAGGTGGCTATTAGGTTCCTCCTGGAGTCACCTCTTCTCCAGGCCAAATAAGCCCAGTTCCCTCAGTACCCCATAGGACAAGTGCTTCAACTCCCTGAACATTCTAACAGCTGATTAACTTTTTCCAGTTTATCATTAATGGCCTTGTATTTGAGGTACCCAAAGCTAGGTGCAGAGGTGGTCTAATGAATGGTGAATCCCTTAACCTCCTGGATATGCTGTTAATACCGCCCAGAAGACTGTTCGCTGTCAGGGCACACTGCTGGTTTATGTTCAGCTTTTTGTCCTCGAAGCCCTCCAGGTCATGCTTAGTACTGCTGTATCCCAGCCAGCCAGTCCCAGTCTGTATCACTGGGAAATCAAAATTATAGAACAGTGTAAGTTAGACCTCTGGAGGTCATCCAGTCCAACTTTTTCTCAAAAGCAGGGCTAACCTCAAGGTTAGATGAAGTGGCATCCATCATCTAAACCTGAAACCCAAAAATGACATACACAAAACAATCCATAGGAAGTTTTAAATTCTATTTCTAAAGAAATCTTTAAAACACTACTACTATTACTGTTTCCCAAGTACATCATAACCAGTAAAAGCTGGTATTATAAAATAGTAAAGAGATGACAGCAGCTGCGAAAATAATGGAAACGCTCAAAAATAATTATTTGATAATGGCAAGGACAGGGAAAGAAAAGGATTTTAGTGAAATGGGTATTAGAATGAATACCAGAACTAGGCTCACTTCAGTTGCATTGGGAAGCAAATGCAAATTTAAGAGAGTTTTTGAGCAAGACCATGAAAATAAGGAAAATATTCAGGGCAGACAAAAATGATGGCCTGGAAGTGACCACAGCAACAATGATCATTTGGACTCCTGTCTGAGGCTCAGTCTGTTTTCATACTGAAACTGTTCATGCCCCTCAAAACTCTGAGAAGACTATCCTAGACAGTGCAACAGACTACTCTACTCCAATAGGAGCAGGCTGGGGAACAGGCAGGAGATGCAGTGATGAGCAGTCCCTGTCCCCACAGCAGAACTCAGCAGTGGGATCTTTACAAGGCACAGAAACAGGGTATATGTGTCACTAACCCCAACATGTGCCCACCTCCTACCCCTGCCTTGACTGAGGCTCTGGTGAGGGGCTGCCCCATTCACTAGCTTGCTTGTCTTCTTACAGTTTTTTCTCTCCCTAATGGAGGCACTGAAGTTATCTATTAATCCTTCCTTTTGACCACCAAGCTACCTGCCAAATGGCCCTGGGAGAATCTCAGCTCCTCTCAAACACTTGGGTGGCAGACAGCAGGGTCCACTGCACTGCCAGACGTGTCCATGATTACATCAGCAGACAAAGGAAGAGACGGGAAGTGGGGAATGTGGAAAGGAGAGAAAACAGGTTGGAAGAAGCAAGGGGAAAATCAAAGGGCAGCTGTGATACTACTCCTCTGATCCTTGGCTCTCTCTCAGTGAGAAAACCTGATCACCCTCATTGGGGGTTTGCACATCTGCTGCTGCTGACAACTCAGATCACACCCTCAGAACTAAGCATCCCACAGCTGGCAGGAGAAGCAGCAGGAAGCAACAGTTCGCCCACTCTGCCTGGTAAGGGTAGCCACCCACCACTCTGACTGCAGTTATCAAGCAGAAGAATTGCAAAAAACAGTGAAAGCCTCCCAGCCCTGTCACTGAGTGTAACCTCTATAAAATCACCCACTCACACAAAGATCTTCACTACATCTGCCCAGATCCAGCTGATGAGATGCATCCCACCAGACGTAGTGAATAAAAGTTATGTAGACTTTGCTGCCTTACTGTCACTTGAGTTAGGAACTGTAACGGGACAGGGATGCCCAGGTACTTCGGTTGTTTCTTAATGCTACAGTTGCTGACATTGACAAACTTCTGCACCTGACAGCTCAATCCAATTACAATTCATTGAAAGTTGTCATCTGACAAGGTTGTTGTCACACATTCTGGTTGTGAGTGACAATCCACGTGACAAGTCAAGGAACAACTGGCCAACACATCTGTATAATGCAATCAACAACTCAAGTGCTCTTGAAAACAATATAGTGTTGAAATTCCTGGTTCTGCATTCAGAGATCTCTGCCTGGAGATCAAGCTCGAGGACACCTAAAGAAAAATTTGGGCCTTATCAACTCCTAAGAAGACCCTCAAAGACTGGAGTGGCTACAGATCAACATGCATGTCATGGAGAAGGACAGCAAAATAACCACAGACTGTGATCCAACAATCCTGACGTGCAACCTCTGATCAGATCAGAGGATGCATCTGTTGTCACACGGACTTACCTCATCACATTAAGACATTTATAGGGCATTTATATTTTGCATTTTGTGTATTTTAATCGATTTTTAAAGACAAGAAAGTTCCTCACAACATTTCCACAGGAAACTGCCTGTTTAAATTGAGACCATTGTAAACTGTTTCAACAACAAAACCTTGAAAAGCTCAAGACAACCGCACCCCTTGTAACCAAAATCCACTTTACGATGGAACACACCCTGCAAAGACAGAACATTTAATATATCAAATGTGAAGAATAAAATGGTGTAGGACATGCTTTGCTCAGCACAAGGACAGCAGAAATTTATATATGTTTTTTTCAAATGTATTTTAAATATGGATCTTACGTGGCAAAATACTTTATCTTCTTAAGGCAGAAACCAAAATTGCATTATCACAAAAGCAAATCTGTATCTTAGGATCTGAATGAAACAAGACCATTGGAAAGTATCTATCTGCTAATTTAAAGACTCATAAAATAAAATAAAAGATATGAAGCATTTCCCATACTTGTAGAGATCTTCAAAATCAAAAGTTATTTTTCATTCCCTTGGAGATTCTGAGCTGCATTTCCCTCAGCAGCCATTATAAAACGCACTTCCAAGTGGTCTCTAGTACAGCACCTAAGATCTGCTGGCAAACATCTAGGGCTACCACCAGAAATATCACTTAGCATTTAAGTTTGGGATTCCCTATCATAAGCAGTTTTTTCACCACACAGCTCATTTTTTTCAGCAATCTAAACTTAAGATAAATGTGTAATTTTAGATCCTTTTCTATGTAAAGCAAATAAAGTTTTCAGCTGTTAAAAGGGGAAAAAAAATCCTTTTACCTATCTGCGTTTTGATTTGATCTTTCATCCAATCTACTTGGATAATACTGTAGTGTGGAAAGAAGTTACATAGGAATCTGAAGCTTACAACAGAAAACTGAATTTTAGAAACTAATTAAGTTACTTAGAGTAACAAGAACAGAAATATTTATATATTATCATTGATACTGTATATTTCTGGTTACTAGAGTATTTTTAAAATTTGTATCTAAATGTAGCATACTGGCTCTCCAAAGTAGATGTAGAAGGACAAATACAAAGGTTTTTCCCTATGAAAGAGCAATGTATCTGTTTGTTACCATTTAACTATCTTCTGTTTCACATTTCATTCTCCACTAAAAATAAATGAAAAGTGACCTATACCACAGAAAAGATCTGGTAGTACCTATGTATCTGCTACCATCTGCTGACAACAAACGTTATTGACTTTATCCTAATCGGTCTTAAAGAAGCAACTCCTATTTCCCTGTAAGAAAGTTTCCACTGCTGCTACAGTGGCTGACAGTAAAAGCTATATGATTTTTTTAAATACAGTATGCTGTGACCATAATCAACCAATAGTTTCCTATCCAGCCAGCTTGTCTGTATCACACATTTACCGCTGACCGGCGTATTCCATTCATAAAGCAGCTACCGTGTCCTTCATGCACTGAAGCCCTTCAGCTCTTGCAGATGGTTAGTCAGTTACTGAGTGCCTACAAGAACCTGATTCCTCATTTACAAAAATCCAAACCAATTTGACTTGTTACATTAACCATCAGACTTTCCAAACGACAGGTCAATTTCTTCCAGTCTTACTTTCCAATCTACAACGTGGAATTAAAACATGCTTTTTCCCCGTCTTAAAACTAAGAGCAAAACGGTAGTAGAAATGAGTACCTCTGCATCACCCTACTTAATTTTACAATGCTTTAAGTAATAGCCTTGATTGGCCTCCAGATATTATTGTTGTTGTGAAAAAGACTACCAAAAACCTAAAGCAAAACGAAGAAACACATCCTCAGTTTCAGGTATCTCACACTAAATTGTAGAAGTGTGACAGTGAAAAGAGACTAGTTCACAGTGATTAACTGTATTTGCTTATACTATAGACTAAACAAAAATAGTAAATTTGTAATATTTACTTACACATGCACTTCCAAATATTTTGGAAAAAAGTCAAAGGCTCAGCAAAAATTTCATGAAAGCAGAACGTGGACTGAATGGTTTGTTTGACAAAGCTAATCCTATTAAGACTCATGAAGTCTCCCAGCTTAGTCGATGAATCTGAGTGTGAAATCTCAATTGAGAGTGACAGGTCTTTAAGAGTGGTTGTTTCCTACAGACCTACAAGAATTTAGTGAAAGGAGTTACAAATGAGAGGTTAAACCTTTTAAATGTCTTGTTCACTTCCCACTGCACAATTATTAATTTTTATTCATTCAGCAAGAAAAATAGCATTTTTCACTTGTTTAAAGTTATGATCTGGAGCGTCCATCTGAGGTTTTTTTGTCAGAAATTTCCAGCTGGGCTTAAAACTCCTTTTTTTCTGCACTTCCATCCCGAAAGCAGCTGAAGCTGAGTGCTGCAAAGACCAAAGAGCCAACACCAATGCTGGGCCACCGACCCGAACTGCCCTCAATGCCTCTGCCCCAGCCTGACCCAACTGAGCAGACCGTGACAAAACGCACCTCGCACCAGCTTCCTAACTTCAGTATCAAATGCCAAAAACATAACTAGAGCTTCTTGTCCCTTTTCTGAAGAGGGCAGGGCTTGATTTGAGGAACAAAATTTCAGTCAGAGACACGGGACTGTGCTGTGTCCAGTTCTGGGCCCCTCAGTTCAAGGAGGACAGGGAGCTGCTGGAGAGTCCAGCACAGAGCCACAAAGATGATTAAGGGAGTGGAGCATCTCCCTTGTGAGGAAAGGCTGATGGAGCTGGGTCTCTTTACCTTGGAGGAGACTGAGGGGTGACCTCATTAATGTTTATAAATATGTAAAGGGTGAGTGTCACAAGGATGGAGACAGGCTCTTCTCGGTGACAACCAATGATAGGACAAGGGGCAATGGGTATAAACTGGAACACAAAAGGTTCCACTTAGATATGAGAAGAAACTTATTCACTGTGAGAGTGACAGAACACTGGAACAGGCTGCCCAAGGAGGTTGTGGAGTCTCCTTCTCTGGAGACATTCAAAACCCGCCTGGACACCTTCCTGTGTAACCTCATCGAGGTGTTCCTGCTCCGGCAGGGGGATTGGACTGGATGTTCTTTGGAAGTCCCTTCCAATTCCTAACATTCTGTGATTCTGTGACTGGGCGCCACCCTCAGAAGAGGCAGCCGCTGGGGTGCAGAGAGCCACCTTTGCTCGTCCTCCCAAATATGGGACCAGCCACCGTCCTTTCGCTCTCTGAGAGGATGAGGGTAGTTCTGGAATCGCCACTCGCGAGAGATAAACGCCCGCGTTCGCCTCCATTGCCCTAATGCGGGGGAGACAGCGCTCCCTGTTCCCAAACCCCTCGGAGCAACGAACCNTCTCGCGAGACTTCGCCCGCCGCCCGCAGCGGTGCTGCTGCCGCCATGGAGCAGCCGCTGAGCAGCCCTCCGGGGTTGTCCGCTATCCTGGCGGTAAGGAGGGAGCTGGGGCCGGGCTGGCTGCCCGCCCGGGGAGACGGGAAGGAGGCAGCGTCTGCCGTGTGTGCCTGCGCCCCTCGAGGGGCGGGGGGGAAAGCCCGTGCAGGGCTTACTCGCTCCTTCCTCAGCGCGGCACAGCGCGGGGCGGTTGAGCGCGGTCCGTGACTGAAATCGGTTGTGGTTTCAGCGCGGGAGGAGGCAAGCCACTCGCTCTAGGTGCCTGGTGATACTTCTGCTGTAGCCTAATCTCGTTTTGTCTGTAGAGGACGGACTGGTCCGAGCCCTGGCTGGTGGGGCTGGCGGTTTTCCACGTCTTCTGCTTCCTCCTGACGTGCGTCTCCTTGCAGCACTACCGGGTGCAAATAGGGCACTTCCTCTGCATGGGTGAGTCGTTAATTCGTGTTTCCGTGAGCTGGCATTCGGATGACAAAGGGCATGTGCATTATTTAAGCTGTTAATACTGACAAATAACTTCTTTTGGTCTTTTAACGATAACCCTTCGTATGCTTGCACAGCACGGAGATTTATACTTTGCGGCAGATAAAGTGAGTGCAAGTTAGTATTTCACATAGAATCATAGAATGTCCTGAGTTGGAAGGGACCCACAGGGATCATCGAGTCCAACTCCTGTCCCTGCATATGACAACCCCACAGTTCACACCATGTGTCTGAGGGCGGTGTCCAGTCTCTTCTTGAACACTGTCAGGCTTGGAGCCATGACACCTCCCTGGGGAGCCTGTTCCAGTGTCCACCACCCTCTGGGTGAAGAACCTTTTCCTAATGTTCAACCTAAACCTCCGCTGGCACATCTTCCTGCCATTCCCTCAGGTCCTGTCATTGGTCACCAGAGAGAAGAGATCAGTGCCTGCCCCTCCTCCCCCTGTGAGGAAGCTGCAGACTGTGATGAGGTCTCCCCTCAGTTTCCTCTTCTCCAGGCTGGACATACCAAGTGACTTTAGCCGCTCCTCGTACAGCTTCCCCTCCAAACCTTTCACCAACTTCATAACCCTCTTTTGGATGCTCTCCAGTAGCTTCTTATCTTTTTTATATTGTGGCACCCAGAACTGCACACAGTGCTCCAGTTCTGTGAATACAGTCAGCTTTCAGCTGGATTCATTTCTGGAGCATGTTCGCCATGTGCACTTCTGACAGCTGGCTAATGGCATGACGAAGAGCAAGACTGGTTTGCTACGTGGCAGTAACAGCTTGTATTATCTCAGGGTTTATCAGACTTTAGCCTGAGAATCCACAATGGCCTGTCCTACCCAAAAGTGTGTCTGTATGTCTGGCTGGCTGAAGATCCAGTAGCTTTGCAGAGGGTATTTAATTTAATTAAGATGGCATGGATTTGGGTTAGATCCATGTATTATAAGCAGTACCTTGGTTCTAGCCATGGGTTGGATTTTCTAGTGAGTTGGGGTTTTTTACACAGTACTTCAGTTCTATCGTGCTTACAGGTTAGTGAAGGAAGAACGAGGAATTTCAAGAGATTTGCAGGCAAGAAGACACTTGAAGACTGTGTTTATTTTTAAATACCTTTTAGAGAACTAGCCAAGCTGGGAGAGGACTGCAATATAAATAGTTCTGTATTGTAGACAGTCAGAAATAACTGAGGAAATTATGCACTTATCACAGTTTTACCTTGGTAGCTGAGCAGCTATAGGTATGTTTATACTGTGCAGTACCTAACAGAGATAATCCAGATGATGGCAAAACAAGATAGCACTCCTCCATATCACCAGGCTAACTATTTAATTGCCTTGTGCAGGTCATCTTTAGCCACTGAGTCTATTTTTTTACTTTGCTACTTGTGGAAATGATACAAGGACAAACTTAAAATTTTGTAATTGTGTTGCTTTTCTGTTAAACATGTGATTGCACTGATATTTTTTCTTTTACTGTCTTGATGGCTTCATATTGCATGTAGTTGAGTTAGAATACGTTAGTTTTCACCTGATCACAGCAGACTACTCTGCTTTATACCTATTCAGACAAAGTTTGTATTTTAACAAAATGCTTATATATAATTAGTACCCTAAATTCAGATAGTAATGTTAGCAGTTTGACACCATAACACATAAAATGATAAGTTAATTCCATACTGGTTACTGGCATTTCTTTTTACAGAAATAACTTAGAAGCAGTCACCAACAAGATTGTTGGGAAAAATACTGGGTGCTTTTTTTTAAATTATTATTATTATTTGTATGCTGAGCTCTCTCTGTAAGCTCAGAAGAGTAGGATTTTATGTTTGCTTGTGATATAGTGGGTGTGTTTTGTGATCACTTTGTACTTCTTGGTAACTATATGGGACATTTAAATCAGAATTGGTTTTATGCAGTTAAATATTAAGTGTGTAACTTGATCTTCTGAGGATCAAGGAATTCTAATGTTTGGTATTTATACATGTTTAGTATGCGTGGCAAAACTGATGGCAGTTTATTTTTAAAGAAATACTGAATCTAATATTTTTCTTTCGTTGTACAGTGGCCTTAGTGTACTGTGCTGAATATATAAATGAATTAGCAGCCATGAACTGGAGGTAATATTTTCACTTTCATTTTGGCATTCAAATGAGTGGTTTTCTAAAAGTGTTCTTTTTTTCTTATCATTCCCGGAACACGTTAATTTAAACAGTCACTCATGCCTCATCAGTAGAATGTGATGGCATTGGGTCTGTTTTATTGAATAATGTAAAACTTTTGAGCAAAACCATGCAGTGCAACGTGGCTATCACTTAGCTTATAAGAAAAGATAATTTGTAATAGCTAGCATGTATTTATTGTACTGCTTAAAATCTATGTTTATGTGGGTGGTTGTAAATTAACTAGTCAGAGAACTGAGAGAAAAGCGGAGTGTGATGTTTAAGGGGAAAAGGAGGTGAGCTTTGATGGGGTTTGTTTGTTTGTTTTATTTGTTTGGTTTTGTTGCATTTTCTTTGATAGATATTTATGTTTAATAAGCTGACATTAAGCACCACTTCTCAAAAATATCACTGCTATTTTATAAACTTACATATATGCATAAAAAGCATTAACATTTGTCTGTTTTACAAAGCCTGTGTGCCAGAATTAGACTGATGGCTTATTTTCATAAGCACTGAAGTAACCTTTCACTGATGTAACTGGAAATAATGTGTTTAACACTACACAGCATCTAAGTCTTTATGTTTCACATTAGGCATGAATGACCTAAATTACAGCTTTGTTACATTTATTATTTCTCTTACCTTTTCTAATATGAGTAAGCAGAATACCTAAGAAAGTACTTTCACACACTTTGGGATAAGCATGATTTTTGAAGCACTAATATATGTACTGTTGTAGTCACATTAGTAAGTTATGATTGTTTTGTGCAGTAAAACTTTAAATAAAAGAAAGACTGATAGTGTTATAAATATTCGTAACTGATGACACACTGACTGTCTCTTTGTTCTGATTTAATATATACAATGCTGGCCTGTGCTTGGGGAATCCCAAGAAGTAGGATGATCTGTACAATGTCCATGTTGAACAGTTAGTATGAAAGTCTAATATGACGTAAACTACACAGAATAAAGCTGCTTCTTTTGTTTTTCTTAATTTCTTTCAGGCTGTTTTCTAAATACCAATACTTTGATTCAAGAGGAATGTTTATTTCACTTGTGTTTTCAGCACCACTGCTGGTGAATACTATTATAATTGTGGTATGTATGTGTTCGTTTATATGGATGCTTTTGTTAAATTGATGAGTAAATGTATGTGGATTAGTTAAATTTAATAATTTTCTTACTTTTCAGATCACCTGGGTATACAGAACTTTGAATGTAATGACTGAGCTGAAAACATTACAGCACAGAATGAAAGCAGAAAAAGATAAAAAGAAGTGAAAGTGCCTAACACTATTCTTTTTCAATTGCAATAATACTTGTCCAGGTAACCAGTCCTTTTGTGTGCTCATCCAGAAACAAAAGTGGCTTTGTGTCTGATGTTAAGAAGACTTTGCAGCCCATGGCTGTGGACAATGACGTGAAAGCAAGTATCTCCAATACATTCGAATTGGCTGTGAAACTGAGAAACTCTCTGAAACTGAGTCTCCACAGGTCTTTGTACCCTTCAGTGTAAGATAGTTTTCCACCATGACCAAGGCTATTAGTATTGATGAGACAAAATCTTCCAGTCTGTTTCCATTTGCCTGTGTATTTTTTAGCTGTCTTAACTATGTGTTTCTCAAATATCCAGTCTTCTGCTGCTTAAGCCAATTGGAGCAGTGTTGTGAATTCCAGTAAATGAGGGATTGTATTCAGAGTACCTCAGGAATCCATGCTTCTATGAAGCACTTAACTTCTTTATCAATCAAATTTCATACTTCCTATGTGTATTGTGTGCCAGTAGCAATTTGTAAATAAAATTATCTATCTTAGATGGTGTTAATTTGTCTTATTTGCTAATCAGGTTTTTTCTTTTTTCTCAATAAAATTCCCATTTTGGTAAAGTCTTCTACTTATTTTGTGTAAGTAATTCAAAATGATCTCTGCATTTTTTTCAGTTTATATTTTGTTATTTTAATGCTGCTACATAAATATCTTTTCTTAAAACTGGATGAAATTTCCATAGTAATTGCTTATTTGTAGAACAGCAAAGAAGGGAAGAAACTTTATAGTGTTCTATGCAATTTTGTTCCTTTTTTTATGTTTTACTGTTTTTTCTAAATAAAAAACTGAAAGTGAAAAATTAGCTTAAAAATGAAGACTTCAGTTTCACTCAGAGTAGTCTGGTTTTATTGGATTGAGGAAATTGGAGGAGGGGAGAACAAGCACAATGGAAGACTGTTCAGACATATTTAGTAAAAGCTGTATCTGGAAGAAGTTAAACCTTTGTGTGGAGACCTAAACTGCTGTCTAAAACAGATGTCATTTAAGATGTAGGAAAGATGAACTTAGACTAATGTGAAGAGTAGTAGGGTACAAAAACACAGAACACTAGTAAGTTTAAGGTTGTGTGTATTTGGGAAATTAATTTTAAATACTTTAATAGTCTTCACAACAGTGGAGATATGGACCCGAGGGAGATAAGCAGATGCATACGCATACACAGTTTGTGAGTCTCCTAGTTAGGGAGAGTGAAACTTTCTGGGGGGCTTCACAGCATTGTGGAAGGGCAGTGGAGTGTTTCCCATGGATTGATTTAGCATGGCTCTCCTCCCTCACTGCTCTATCAAGAATTACAGACAGCTAGGACTGCTTTATATTAGCAAACTAAATAGATGAAGGCTTGCTGTGCTGTCCCATAATTGTTCTGTTGCAACTCTTGGTGCAGTGTTGGGCAGGGTGAACAGTCACTACATGGAAACATCTCTAGTGGTCTGGTAGAACACGCGCCTTTTGGAACAGTCTCAGTTTTGAAGGAGTGCATAGAATCTATCCAAATGGCTACCAGGTAGGCTGGGGCACCTGTCTTCAGGACCAAGGAAGAGGCCTGTTTGATTTTATTGATTCATGTAGTCCTCTCTGTTTGGTTTAGAAAAGTTCAGCTTTGCTCTTACAATTTGATGGGGAGAGGTATGCGATTTTTCATACATGATCACACAAATATTCTCCAGCCTTTCCTCTTGTGAACTGTTTTGCAACTGTATCAATGCACAGTTGTTTTAGTGTCGTGCACTTAGAAGCTGTAGTATCTCATCGTAATGAGATACTGCGTGTTATCAATTGCCGTTGGCTTCAGAGTATGTATGAATTTGATTCACAGTCAATGAGCTGGTTCAGAGAAGCTAAGCAGCAAGACCCTTGCAATGGAAAACAATGTGCATTATTTAGTACATCCAAGACAAACTTCCCCCAAGTATTATTTCAGTATTTTTTCTTTCTTGCATGAGAGGCTGGAAAAGATGAAAATTCCCTCCTCTGTAAGGATGTGAAACTGGTGAGATACAGCAATTAGAACTGTCCTTTCTAACATAACGTAGACAAGATAACAGAAATTACTCCTGTATTGCCTGATTTTGTTTTTCTCTTGCTTGGCATGGGATTTACTAGAGAAATTCTCTCTACCTTTGGGAATCCCAAGTGAAATAAAAAAAACTTGTGCTTGCTTAAATTCTCTTCCCTCTTCCTTTCAGTGTAGTTGACCTTTCAGGCAGTATTTCATTTTGTGTTGATTACCAGAGTAATTTTGCCCTTTAATATAAGATCCCAGGGCATTACAGCCCTTTAACAAAGTTGAAGAACAAAGAACCCTGGAGTGTGAGTGGCAGGTACTTAATTTATTTTTAGTTAGTGAGTGAAAATCCATTCGAGCCGTATATTGTCTGTTGATTTCTGACACAACTGACGCGCAAGATCTAGGAGTGGGATAATACTTCGTTTAGAAAGTATCATTCTGATGGGGGTCTTTTTTGTCTTCTAGAAGTATTGCTGAGTGAAAATATAAACAACTCCCAAGTTCCAAATTTATATCAATATTTTTTGAAGGATGAACATCTCAGAATGTACTTCAAAATTATAAGTTCGGTGTTATTAAACCTTTCCTGACTGCTGATATTGTAAGTAAATGTAACAGTTATATAGGATAAATTTTCACAAACAGAAAAATGTGGTTTCCATATAAATGTTTGTCAGAAAGATATTCCCATTTTCCACATTTCAGAAAGACACAAACTTTTATCTGAGTTGTCCTTTCACTAACCCTTCCTAAGAAACACTAAGTTTAAAAGCTAAGTTTAAAAAAAAAAAAGAAGTAGGTGTCTAACCATAAGAGAAACCCTTAGAATTCAGTAAAGCGTAGCTTTTCTTTGTTATGTGGCTGGGTGACTGGATTTATGAAGTGATAGTGCAGTAACATAATGTGAGGGCTACTTGGTGACAAACCAAAATAATTACATCGTGGATTTAGAGACTGTTTTGCCTACTCAGATTTTTGTATGTGTGAGTGAATGAGAGCCAACCTTTTAAGGCTGGTGGAATACCTTTGCTTTTATTTGGGAGACCCAAACTGAGGTTGCTTGCAAAAGAATTTCAGTTTGGAGCATGCACACAGAAAAACTGGTAGCTGCTCGGTTGGATCCCTTGGAGTGCAAGACAAGACAGAGATCATTTGTCACAGGTTCTGTGTATTTTGCCGACAGTGACTGGAATCTTCAGCCTTCCTTAGCATGTCTTTCCACAATAGCACATGGTGTCAGCTGGCATGGAGAAACATTAAAAGGGAGAAAGTAATATTAACCTGGCAACTTTACCATAATACAAAGTACTTTTCTTGCATATAAATATGTGAAAAGATAGATTAGCAGAATTTAGTTGGCAAACTTCCTGAAGTTTGAAGTTGGCTTTGTTCCCTATGGAAAAGTAATAACTGAGATGAGATGAGTTTCCCAGAATGAGAACCTAAAATTCTCTCTTCTTCCACATCCGCTGAAATGCCTCATCCTTAGCTTGGAATGTATTTTCACCTCTTTTTGGTCCAATGAGTCTCATTATTCTAGACAAAACAGAACAGATACGACAAGGGAACTCAAATATCTGTTCTTCAGGAGTATTTGCCAGCCTATTAGATG
Organism: Pampusana beccarii; assembly: GCA_013399365.1. Classification (NCBI taxonomy): domain Eukaryota; kingdom Metazoa; phylum Chordata; class Aves; order Columbiformes; family Columbidae; genus Pampusana; species Pampusana beccarii. Next base: position 835,161 of record VWYH01002500.1, on the reverse strand, counting down.
TGTGTATTGGACATCCCCATCTCCCACAAAAAACACCTATCTCCCCAAGGCACGGAAGGACAGTAAATTGAGATCTCCTGCATCCTTGTGTGCTTTCTAGATAAAGAACTTTGAAGGACAATCTTAACTACTTTTTGTCATCTGGATCTTAAAAAAAAGGGTTCTACCGTAGAAAAGTTATGTTAGATGGTGATCTGTTTTGGCGGTGAATCCTAAATAAAGGAAGAGTCTGTGGAGAATTGCGTTTTGGATTTTGAGACTCATAAGCTTAAATCTTGAACTCTGTTTTTTATAGGAACTGGGAATGTCAGGAAGAAGAGGAACAGTGATTATTTGTGTGAACAAGACAGAACACTGCTGTAATGTAGGGAATGTTCTGTTTCTTTAAATACAGCTAAGCATTTTGCTTACTTTTGTTGTAAGCTTGATTAAAAATTAGAACCAAAATGTAATTTTTAGCTGCAGATGTATACACCATTTTTATAATTAATACATCAAAGTATGTTTCTCTGTTTAGGAAACTCACATATTATTTGTCTATTTAAATGTTTTAAATATTTCAAATATTTTAAAATATGTTTCAACAAAACACAAGTATTGGTGTTTTCCTGTGCATCAGGGAAGAGATCATTAAAGTTAACCAAACTCGCCACTGGATGTCACTATCTCATATGCAAAAGCTGACTCACAGCTTTCCTTTTGAGCCAGTTCTGTAGAGCTTTTCATCACAGTCGTTCATAAATACTTTGTGCAGCATTTTGGAATGGCCATAAGGCTTGGGCTGTAGCCTCTGAAAGCATAAATTGTCATCTGAGCTCCAAGGTACACCTCCAGTCACTTTCAAATGTTTATTGACACTCTTTCTTTTTACATTAAAAAGTAATTCTTGTAGCAGTGATGGCATGTATGTGCTTCCAGATTCAGGACTGGGCGGGGGTATTTTGTGCTTTAAATCTCCATAACATGGCAAGGGAGTAAATATGGAGGATCCTGTCTTCAAGCAACTAAAAAGAAGTCTAACAACGAAAAACAAAACAATTAATTACATTCTTGTATGAACAATATGCAGGAAAGCTCACTGAAGCAGTCAGGTTCATGAACTGCCAGACCTTATGCACATCTTCCATTTCTTTGTGGTTTACCCTCTCTTGTTTAATGCATCATTAGCAAGTCTGCCCTCAGTATGGTACGCAGGTAGAAGTCACTTATAGCCGTAACCAAGGTTCTCAGGGTATCACAAGTCACTTCAGACCTTCTCTGCAATCTGGCAAACAGTACTTGGCAATGTTAGAGGCTTTATGACTTCGTTTGAGACATTGTCAGTAGAGAGTTCTCTGCTTGATGTTCTCCTTTGTGTACCAGGTTTTGAGCCTGATTTTTTATTTACCTCTGAAGTTCATCTGAGCTCTCTTTCTACCCACAATCTCTTTGAGAATACAGATTTCCAGTTTCAATGGACTTCAGTCCCCTTCCTGTGATTTACATGCATGCACCTACACAAAACAACTCTGAAAAGATTAGGCAATTATAAGCCAGCATGTTTGTGAAATGCCAGTCTCATAAGTCAAAACAGATGTGTTTTATGGACCTCTGTTTTGTAGTCTATCATCTTCGGACCAGTTCCCCCGAATTGTAACTGTACGTACACCACTGTTTTGCTGCAAAACTGGAACAGTGTTGTACTGAATAGGATATATCTCAGAGGACTCAAAAGGAAGGCCTCTACATTTTCTATATTTGTGTTTATTGTTTCGTATGAATTTGAACTGTAGGAAACTTTCTCATATAGTTTCACAGGCATAATGAAGCCAGGAAAAAAGCTGTAACTGGTAATATGTTCCACTGCTACAAGCACTGACTTTTAAGTGGTCCCACTGAAATCATGGTCCTGTTTTCTTTGGCACTATCCAGAGTTAGAACCAGTTGAAACCAACGTCAGGATCAAATGTGTTGCCTCTTTCATCTGAAAATGTTATAATAATTAGCAAGGCATTCAGCAGAACTGATTGAAACAAGACACATTTCTTAAAATGGACAAGTTCCAAGTGTCATTTGTAGCATGCTTGTTAATCCATCTCTGAATCAAAGAAATAAAATCTCATATACCTTTCCTCCCTTCTGATCCAGCAAAAACCTGAGAAAAAGGGTTTGCACAGTACCTGAGGGAAGGCAGAAGGAAGTTCAGCTGGACTAAGAGGTACCTAGGCTAGGACCCTGCACTGAAATCATTCCTGTGTCTCAGTTACAGGATTCTGTAATAAACACACCAATGTAGTTTCAACTAGCAGAGCAAGATGTGAAGTTAGTTAGGACTGAAACACCTTGATCTTAAGGACCGCTAAGGTTGGAAGGGTTCTAGTATGATACAAACAAGCTTTCAGAAATTCTTCAAGTCATTTAAATAATTATTCTGTGGATTAGGATAAATACACATACAAAAGTAGAAGTGTTCTATTCCTTTGCAGTCTGCAGTAATGATCTACCCAGCAGCTCATTGATAATATATCTTAAAGTAGTATGTAGTAGTATCTAAAAGACCTGAATCATTTTAGGCTCGTAAAGGTAAGAGTTATGCCACTGATACCATACTCTTCACCTTGATTTAGGGATCAGAGTAATCAGCTTCTTATAGACACAATGGAGAGAATGTGATTTGTAAGGTTTATACTCAAACAAAAGCATCACAAAAATCAGGAAGCTGAGGTACCAAATAAATAATATGGAAGTCTTCAGCCCTTCATGGCAAAGTGTTTTCTAGCAGAATCCAGGGAACCGTAGGCTTTTTGGATGTTTAAATACATTCGATCCACAGCAGTGTCATAAAATGAGATTAGGAATAGATTTAATGGCTTTACTTAAAAGTGTTGATTTTGTAGGTTAATTGACAGTGAGATTTTTTGTAAGTGATCACAGTCGTTTTTCTTTGAAATAACAGAGTCAATACAAATAAAACAGTCCAATTGTATTTATATTCTTGTTTCAATGGCCCTAAAACCTAAATTAGACTAACCATTCTATAGTAATTATCAAAAACCAGAACACAACATCCCTCTGATTAAGAAGAGCTAATTTATAAAAAAAGCTAATGAGACCAATTTCTTTCTAGCAAATTTGTTCATTGATTTTTACCATAAAAAATTCAAATTAATTAGTAAATACTGTCTGTTATCCAAGTTTTATGCTTCCCCATATTATAGGAAAAGCAAATTTAATGTGCAAAATTAGCTGACTGGATTTACATGTGAGCAAACAATGGCAATTGTAATGGTATATGACTTGCATGTAATTATCTTTGAAATAGAAGCAAAAATATTCCAAAATATTATTAAATAGAGCTTCTTCAGAAAGTGATTTGTCAATAACTGTTTGATACTTAAAAAAATAATTTGAAAATGTAGAGAATACGTAGTTTATAGGTAAACTATGGTTCTCTAAACCATTAACTTATATAAAGTTTATAAAAAGTTTGGCAAGTTTTATATTTGAATGAAATATACTGGAGATCTATGTCAGAAAAGAGAAAGCAAGCTCTTCTCCCAGTTCCGAAGAAACTAATGGAATTTATGACTTTAAAGACATCTACATTAAAAAAAAATCATCCAAAAAGACTCTGAAATCACAATTTTGACACTTTAAGTGGAGTCTTTCAGATTTTTTTTTGTAGTATGAACTGTAAGTCGTATCAATATATTTGTGAAGTGAACAGTAAAATTAATACACTTAAAGACAACTTGTCATGGTTATGTCACAATCAAGAAATGTAATTGCCAAGTAGCTGAAATTACAGAAAAAATTGATATTATCACATTTTTTCAACTGACAACTTATTTAATGTACATGCTAATACATGTCAATATTGACAAATTCCAGACTGCAATAGCTCAAAAATGTCACCAATAATACTTTCAATTTAAAAACTGAGACCTTGTCTTCTCAAATAAAATTACCCTCTTTTAAAAGTCCAGCTGAGGCTTCCTACAAAATGTTGAACGAAAATGCTAACGGTATGCTAATTTAATTAAAGATAATATTATTTGCATTTCTTTTTTTTAATTTTACCTACCAAATGATGAGTTAAAACTCTACCAGTCAGAATACTATACTCAGTTAAACAACATCAAAGCCTTCTGGGTTTATAGTATTATAATTTATAGTATTATTTTATAGCATATATGTGCCCATTAGGTACTAATTGCCCTAATTGGCAACAGGCATTATCATTCAATATCATTAAATTAGTTTTCATAGAATATACCCTTATAGAGTGGTCATCTCATTTAACTTTAATCCAGTTTAGTGTGATACACTATAGCTGTATTAAGTCATCAAAGAAAATATGAAGTGGAGAATATTATTTCAATTAAATATATAATTGCCAGTTTTATGTTTTAGCGAGAAAGCAATCAGTTTGCTTTGTGACCCTTAGAGGGCTCCATTGCTATGTAGTACTGGGAAAGAGGCTAATTTGACATCTTAACGTATTCTGACATCTACTGTAATTCAATTCAGGCCTTATATTAACTCTGTTTACATGGTTTTAACTGTGCGCAGAACCTTCCAAGCTGGTTAAAAGGTCTGATGACGTAGATTTAGGATTGTGAGATGAAGTAGAATGTCTACAAAGCTGTTATGTGTAGATTTACCGGAATTAGTATCATAAATGTGACAGGATTTTCATTTCCCCAATTTCAAAAGCATGAGGACTGGTCCAGAAACAAAATGATTAAGTAAGGACTTCATAATTTCTCATAGTTTTCCGAATGCTTACTGTCCATCCAGAGTGTCTGTGTGCAAATTACAGCATCGCGGCACAGCTTCTTCTCTTTAACATGCTAATACACTTAAAGAGGTCAGGGCAGTGTGTTGTCTCTGAACAACAAATCTCTTATGGGGGAGGAAGTGTAAGAGTTCTCCCTTTTCTCCCTTCCAGGGGATTCAGGTGTGACTCAGCTCCTTTCTAGGGGCATGAAAACAACCAAGAGTAACAACAGGCCTAACACAGGGCAAGCATCACAGATAAGAAGTGTTTGATATGAAAGAGAAGAAAGAGCATGGATGCGGTAACGGTGAACTCGCATACACATACTGACTAAGTCTAGAAGAAGATGTTATTTTAAAGGCCAAAGTGAGGGCTACTACATCAACTGAGACATAAGAGACCTTGAAGGACAGTTGCAACTTCACAGATGGTTCCCTTAGGATCCCCGTATGTAGCAAGTGGGAAGGAGCTGGAATGGAACTGTAAGTGAAGCATACATAGAAACAAATGTGGGTGAAATGAGGCATTGAAGTCAGATGTGCCTTCCCTTGTATATATTTTTTAAAAAGCTAATATTTTAGAGGGAAAGGTAAGGGAAAAAAAAATCAAGACAAAGAATAAGCAGAGGAAAAACTGCATGAAAAAACCACAAGATGAAGTCGATGTTTTGGGACAAGTGGAGGAAATAGGAGAGTGACGGGACATTTGTACATTTGGGAAAAGGAAAAACAAAGACAGTTACCTGAGGGAAAAGAGAAATGGATGACGAAGTAAAAAAAGACGGTCCCTTAGAGCCTGCCAGCTTTCTCTGGGTAGAAACTGGCACATTCCTGCAGATAAAGATCCTCTGAAAAGAGCTCCTGTGAGAGGGGCCAAAACTATGTTGCTCATGTAAGCCTGAAACTCTTCTAAACCCATCAAAACATGAGAATGAAAACTCTCTTTCAGAAGTAGCAAACAAGAAATAGGTCAGTGCTGAGAGTTAAAGCCATTTAAACCCATGCACTTCCTCCAGGCCTCTGCTGAAGAGGGAGACGGACCACAAGATATTGTTCCCCCTTCCTTTCCTCTGTGGATTATTGTGTGTTTTATGTTTCCCTCAGTTCGGTTCATCCAGAGCATGAAGAAATTAGCCGTGACCGTTTCAGCTCGCAAATCAGGCAACCACAAAGAGGTGTCTTTGCCAGGATCAATACTTTGCTCTGCATTTTCAGACTCACCTGATTTGAGCTTTCCGAAGTGGAACCGCTGCCAGTGTGATCTCTTCCTTGACCGCCTTTCCTTTGCAGTGGAAATGGGAAGTCCTGTGTTGCTCCATCTAGAAGTCCCTGACAGGTGTCCTTATAACAAACCATGGTCTAGTCGCTACAGAATTCAGTGTCAAGAGAATTATTCAGAAGGTTGCCGGTTGACTGTATCCTGGAGCATGCTAAATGACCTACTGAAAAAGGGGAAACTACTTACATTGCTAACATTCTTTCATAGGCTTGGTGATGATGGGCTCCATAAACACAAAAGTATTTTTATTAATATTAGCCTTTATTCTTGAAGAAGGAGGGTTTTTTTTCCAAGAAAAAAAGATAAAGAAAATAGGGATACTGGCAAGAATGGGATGTTAAGAGTAAGAAAACAAAATTTTGTGCCATCTTGAAGTATTTTTCTAATACTAGAAAGCCGCCTATCTAAAATAGGAAAATAAGATTTTAAAAGTGAAATGAATAACTGTAGTGCTAGTAAGGGGAGAATGGTTTAAGGTGAAAAATATGTATGGGATATATTAAAGTTCCAGCAAATTTAAAAGAAATAGACAGGAAGGAAGGATAATTATTGAATGAATCATACTCCCTTGGGTAAGAGTGTCAGCAGACTTGAAATCATCATGTTGCATAGGACAAACAGATGAGCAAATTGATGAGTAACTGACAAAAACTTTTTTTTTTTTTTCCTCAACACTGAACAAGCAAACAACTCTTTTTATATAATAAAGATGTGAGGTAATCACTAGCATCTCTCTGAAAGTCAGAGCTATAAAGAAGGATATAAAAGAGCAGATGGTATGTTATGATGATGGCCTCAACAAATGCAAGTAGCCATACTACTGCAAGAATGTTTCTTCGTGGACCGATTTAATCACAGTGAATGGATTTTACCCTTATTGCCTTATCACAGTATTTCTGGCATGGTTTAGCCCATTAGATTTGTCTCAGTTCTCATGGTTCGAAAAAAACTAGAAGGGTTTGAATTTAAGCTGATCTCTTAATGGGTCTAAGTTCATTTCTGTGTTAGGAGAAGTGAGTGTCAACATGTAAGCAGTTTGCATAATCTAGGAGTGTTGACTTGGGCCCTAAGCTGACAGTATAGGCCAGCATTTTTTAAAACTCTTTGAAAATTTATTTGGTTTGTATTGATCTTGGTGTGATCTACCAAATTATTATTCTTTTAGTTCTTTCTTGGTTAGATAGGGAGGTAATGGATCAGATATATTTCGCTCTGCAAGTTTTTATGATTGCTTTCCTACCTTGAGATGATGACAGGAATTCCCTTCCTCAAGCAACACTTCAGTTAAGCCTGAAGTTCAGTTTGCACAGAACTAGCAGTAAGATATTAGAACAATATTACAATTCTAATGTGAAAAGCTAACCATATCCAGAGATAATTCAGTACCGCTAAAGCATTGGTACAAAGATTTCTATGCGAAACAAAAAATCAGTGGGAAGTCAATGAGGCCACTCCTTTTTATTTGTCTGACTTTTCTGAAAACTTAATATTTTCCTCTCAAATGAGATTTACAGCTTGAAAATATTGATAATCTCTGCACTACGGCAAGATTTCGATACAGTTCTTGTCTTTGAAAATATTGCACGTTATGCAACATATGAACTTCAGTTATGATTTCCCAAACTGTGATGTGGGAACCAAAGATAAAAGTTTCCCAAATAGGGTGTGAGAGCAGTTGTAGCCTAGCTGCAATGCCAACTGTTAGTGGCAGGGATGAAAGTATAAATGGTAAAGTGAGAGGAAGATAGAAGACAAATCTGTGTGGCAAATGGTTCAAATAAAAAAGACTAATTGGTAATTACATCTGACCTGCTTTACTTAGCAAACCCTCCAATTCCTCATGTCAATACATAGAATTGTCTATAATCCTCATTCTCAAATAATATGAATATTAAAATAGCATCTGCCTCGACACGTAAATAAAAAGATAAGTATTCAATATTCTTTTCTGCAGTCTTAAAGGTACCACATTTGCAATCATACCTGTCTTTTGCATAGCTTGTGAAATTCCTGAAATCCATTTGCCTTCACTAAGATGTGCTGTGAACTATTCCTTAAAAATCATTAAAACCCAAACATAATGAAATAATGCTAAGTGATATCACAAAAATACAGTTATGGATGAAACTTTCTATTTTCTGTTAAGAAGGTTAATAGACAAATACAAATGAGACAAACACAGCCTTTCCTTTTATGACACAAAAGGCAGAATAAGGGTAACAAACTCTTCTAGAGAAGCAGAAATTGGATGAGAGAAATTATAAACCCTCTTTCACATTTTAAATCTTCCCACTTTCATTTGTGAAACATAAATTCCTAGCTTAATGTTCTTGAATGAAACAGCTGCAGAGGTTCTATTTTTAAAGTATGTCTACACAATCTAATGCAGCAATCACAATTCACATAGACATTCTCAGCTGCATTTAAACCAGCTCCGGGTTCGCTGATAGTGGGGGAACCACACGAGCATGTCAAATGAACACTGAGTGGCTGGCAAGCACTCAGCTCTGGGCTGTCACAGAACAAATCATGACAGAAGCGTTCATTCGATGTCCACCAGCTTGAACTTCTCAGTGGCTACTTTCTCCATTGAAACAATTTTATAATTTGATACTAGAAGGTATAAAAAGATGACAAGCCTTCCAGATCAAAATACTTCCAACCTGTCCAAGCTTTCAGCCCTAAATGTATTCAAGAATTTTTGTTTTCAAATAAGCAGCGAACTCAAACCCTTAAGGACACTGACAGTTTCAGTGTAAAGAAGCTGTTTTCTCTGCTGAAAGCTGTAAGATGAAGTCTGCTTCACGAGGTTTACCAGATTCTGCATTTAGGATGTCCAAACACAGTGCCATTTTCTTTCTTCTAGCAGACATTTCCTTCACACTTTAGTCCCTGGGATAAATGTTTATAAAAAGCTATATTATTCTGGATTCCTATTTTGACTCGGGTTTGAACAGCTCATTATAAGCTACCCCAGTGTAAGGAAGAATAGGAAACCCTAGGAGAGATTCCAGCAAGTCTTCCCTCTCCAACCCTCCTTGAAGGTAGGAGAATCAACCAGATAATGAAAACTAACCACCACAAATTGGTGCCTGACAGAAGACATCGAGCTTTGGAGTAAAATGCCTTGCTGTGCTTTTCCTCACCCTCTGTTCATCAGTGCTTGTAGTTTAGGAAAGTGACTGTGGCTCAGCCTTTCTGTAGGTGTTCTCACAGCAGGAACTGCACCTCCTGCCACTGGCTGACGGGTCTGGTTCTACCCACAGGCTCCAAGCAAACTGAAGGTGCAGAAGAGACCTTCGCATTGAAGCAAAGGAAGTGATCTAGTAAATTCAAATATTGCCCTCCACTGTTGCTTTTGAGATCAACTCAGAATTTTATGCCCTTCCATCCTAGTTTAGAGGAGTGATTAGTTTTTCTGCTTATTATCATTTATGGCTATCTCCTTCGTTTATAAATAAATCAGAAAGCTGTTACAGACTGTGGAGTGAACACCACTTGGGCTGTACAATACTGTTTAGAGTTTGACATTAGAATACTGCTTGCCTTTTCATTGTGTAGATTATGTTTTCTAATTGTTCAAGATGATAAATATTACTGATTTATAAAGACAGATGATATTCCCATACCAAGAGATAATGGCTCTGGTGGATCAGACAAATCCATCATGTCTCTGAAAGTGGTGAATAGCTGTTATTTAGTGAAGTGTGTAAGAACAAAAAAATCATATGTCTGCAGCAGCTCTCCTCCACCATCACCTGGTGATTTTTGCTATGGGACATCCTGGTAAGGACATTCACATTCAGTAGACTTTGATACACTTTTTTTCTCAAGAATTTTTTTTTTTTTTAATGATAATGCTAACTTGCTTGGAGTTCTTCAGCATTTTCCTAGCTTTTAATGACCTCTCGTCAACTCTGAAAGCAAAGTACATGAATACGTGTGAGCTTGTACACTGTACGTACCTGACACCATGGTCCGGATAACTGGACTATCTGGTCCCTGTTTAAAATCATAGGTGGATGCCACTCTGACTTGTTAGCTTATAACTTGAGAAATTCAATGTGAACAGATGTGGCTACTTTTTTTGTCCTCCTAATCGGGGGTGAATGGGCCTTTTGACAAAGTGTATGTTGATACCTGATTGAAACTGACATTATGGAGGTTTTTGTTGTGGTTTGTGGTTTTGTTTTGGTTTGGTTTGGTTTGGTTTGGTTTAGGAATGAACTCTTTTCAGTAACATTTTTGTTGGCAGAGGTTTTTCCAGTCTAAGATGGAACTGCTGATTAGGATGATCAGACAGATATAATAATAGATGGTCAGAACCTTATGATAGCTCAAAAATGGGACCCTCATTTAGAAAGGGATATAAACAGATGCAAACACCTGACCTGGATTAGACAGCAGCCTGAGACTCACACCAGTGGAATGCACTTACCAGCAGACTCTTAGATCTTCTTGGGCAGCCTGTTCTTACTGTCTCTTCTCAAGGGCCACTTTAGCCCAAGAGAGACCTCAGTTACTAGACAACGAGAAAACTTGGTTCGAAGTCTAACCTGGTGTGACAAGGTGCACTTGCAGTCATGCCTGTGGGTTCTTTCCAACCTTGGTGAGTGGTCTGGCCATCGAAATACTGTGGAATGAGGCTCCCTATTGTTTTTTGTCTTGACTGTGAGCATAAATAAAGACTATATTTTTTGGAAATGCTTTTAGGAACACTTGAATAAATCTTAAGTTACTCTTTAGGTATCATACTGAAATAGGTAGACAGATTTTTAATTGGATTGCTAAAGAGATGAAAAAATAAATAATTGCAAAATATGCTTAAAAATTGGTAGCATTAGTTTCAAAGTTCATAATATTTAGGCAATTTGAGAAAAGGAGTCAAGAGAGACAGTAGGAACAATCCAGTGTTCAAGCTCTGTTATTTTTTTAAGAAGATTGTCATAAAATTTTCAAGAAAAAAAATGTAGTGCTTCAAAAGCTTATGTACATGCATAATTTTCTTAAATAATCTTCTTTTTTCCCTGAATGTAATTATTCACATGCATGGGAATTTGTCAGATGATGACTGTCAATATGTGCAGTAAAATTAACTTTTAACCACATGCATATGTCAAGGAAGGACTGTTGCTAATCTTTTTGTAACAGCTTAAATGATCATTATTCTTTCTGTTGACAGCTTTTTCCTGCTTAACTGTTGAAAACATTTTAGTGTTATATGGTGGCTTTTCTCCAGGTTTACAGTATATTGTTTTCTTGTTGCAAGAGGGAACATTTACATTAACTTTCATATATAGTACTTGACATTTATAGTGCAAGTGGGATTGATTACTTTAACATATGAGAAAACTGCAGCCTTAAAATATACACAATATGAGACAATATCATCGTGTCCCAACACATTATTTACTTCGTACTATTAAATACTCCACTGCTGGTCAGTTTCAATACTCTTGATATCTGAAAATTTTACTATGAGAATGTATATTGTCTTAATGCACAGGCATTTCTGAATACCCACCAATGTTGTATCTGTTGCTGTGTTATTGTTTCACCTGTGTCAGTCCCACTGTGTAGTTTTGCCTGAAACTCAGGCAAAGACATTGACAATAAAGGTGTTAAGAAAAATGGATACATTTTTAAGGTTTAGAATTTTGGTCTGAATAAGTATGTAATGGTTTTGACAAATTCTGAGCTGCTTTTCCCCACCAAAATTATGTCTGAAATTAACCAGATTATTTTTCTGGAAAAAAAAGAATACTTGTTTGAGATTTCGTGTAATACTTTGCCTCTTAGAATTGCACAGAATTTGATGTTATTTCCAAAATCATGAAAGAACAAAGCTGTATAGTATACATTAAAAATGCTTTTTAAATTGTAAAAAAAAAATTGTAATCCTTCTCTTCTTTTTAATGTGAGCGCCTTTACTTCCATTATCTTAAAAGTTCTTACATCCTTTAATTATTAAAAAATATGGCAGTTCAACTCACAACTTTTGGGTCAAAGCTATGCCTAAAATTCTCTTACAGTTTGAGGGCAAAACCTGACACACACTTTAGCTGTGATTCTCACAAGGCACATTTCTTAGGTAGTGAAGTGAGCACCAGCCTCAATGAAGCATAAGGTTTCTGCCATCTGTTCTCTTACTATGTCTGCATTTCCTTTGTCCTACCTCCTCATTTCCCCTCACCCCCAAATTCAGATAATAAAATTCAGGTAACTTTCAACTAACAACATTTAGCAATAAACAGTTTTGTTTGTTCTTTTAATTGAAAGAAAACGGATAAGATAAGAAAATTATAAGAAAGTAGTTAACTGAAGTTTCACATAATTTGTGCAATAAATATAAATGAATGTTTTGGCTTTAAAGAGAGAAAAGTTAGGGAGTCAAAAATCTTGACATGAGATGACAGAGAAAGCTGTAGCAACACAAAGAAATACAGCACCATCAAATCAGGGCAAGAAAGACAGTTGCTCCCAGACACCCTCTAAGGTGGGTGCAGCATAGAAGGAGATGTCTTCAGGTCCTACCAGACACTGCTCTTGCCCTTCCCGCTCACCAGGAGCAGGACCTGCACACCCAGAGTGTGATGATGCCCCATGGGCAGCAAGTGCTGGAAGAATCTGAGTTGAAAAGGGGTGCTAAAACATGTCACTGCTGCCAATATACCATTCATCCTGGCTTAAGAAAGCTGTGAAAATGACTGGTGAGCTGCCTGAATAATATTGGTGTACAACTGATTGTGCTTTATTTGGCAAACTTTATTAAATCCTAATGCTTTGCTCTTACATGTGATTTTTCTTCCACTAACCTTAGAAACATCTCACAAGGATTAGTAAACATTATTACCTTTTATACACAAAGGCAAAACACACCAAGTCTAAGAATGTACAAGTTCTGTTTAGGGAGAAACAGGTGAGGAAGCTGCTTTGCTTGGGTATCAGCAAGCCATTGCTCTCCATCTCCAGATGACCATTAGCACAGGAAGCAAAGGGTCACTTACCCTTTTCCTGAGAGTGTTAGTTAACATTCAACATATCTTGAGGCAAAGAAACACACCACACTGTGTAATTAAATGAATTCTAAGTCACTGAAAAAGTATATTACAAATATGTTAACTGTGACTGCAAAAAAACCCTAATCTGAACTATTTTTCTGGTTAATAATTGGTGATAGGTTATTAAACCTATAAGTTTAAATGTGCATGATTAATTAAATATATATATCGCATTTGACATTTTCGTATTTAGTAGTATGTAACTATTAAAGTTTAATAAGCAATTAAAATATTGATTGGCATCTTCTGTTTATTCTTTAAGAATTGATAAGGATAACAATGTTTAATGGCTTTTCACTTCATTTTATTTGCACAGTTGTTGGAGAACCACTTTGCCATATTTAATTTCATTGCGTAGAAAAACTCTGATTACAATGGTGTCATAAATACCTCATTTATATTCAGTGTTCCCAATTTTGCTTTTCTGCCAAAATCAGATTCAACTGTAAAATAAAACCAGGCTCCTTGTACATGACACTTACCCAAAGGTTACCATTGTTAGACAGTCTAAACACTGTTTTCCAGCCAAAACCTTTAAAGCCTGTACAGAATATTGTTTCCTTGTCATGCAAGCTTTTAGCCGTAAGGTCTCAAGATTTTCTGTTCAATTTTATAATTAGTCACCTAAGAATTAACAACACACCTCAGCTAGTGCAACTATCTAGGAGCAACTGTTATGCAGAACTAAAAATAGTCACAAGTTCTGTATTTTGTACTCTGTCCTATTTTATTTTATTTTATTTTATTTTATTTTATTTTATTTTATTTTATTTTATTATTAAAAAAAAAATTAAAAGGCCATGTTCCTCCTGTGTCTCTATGAAATATATCTTCTTGTTCTATTTTTGTATGATCTTCAACAAGCTGTCATCTCTACTGCATATCATTGTCGGTTTTATACAAACACATCCATTTTGATAACTTCAACTTGTCATAATCTTTTAGAGACAGATGCAGGAAAAGTAGCATGAACAGTATTGTATGATATTAACTACATATAACTGACATACATTTAACCTTTTTATTCCAGGGCATTATTCAAACAAATCTTTGCCAGTTTTAGGAAGCCTTTGCCTTTTAAGACATTTGTTTTAATTACTCATGACAGTATATTGTGATACTTCCAGTATAATGCAGTCAACATGGCTTTACCAAGGGGAAGTCATGCTTGACCAACCTCATAGCCTTTTATGAGGAAATAACGAGGTGGATGGATGATGGCAGAGCAGTGAATGTGGTCTACCTTGACTTCAGTAAAGCATTTGACACAGTCTCCCACAGCATCCTCATGACTAAATTGAGGAAGTGTGGTCTGGATGATCAGGTAGTGAGGTGGACTGGGAACTGG